>JAVQIZ010216334.1:0-12412 GCA_036023535.2 Galaxias brevipinnis
AAAAAAAAAGAAAAAAAAATAAAATGAGATGCTGTATTTTAGTTTTGGCCAACGACTAGGGAATGGGATATTGGCCAAATATATAATTAATATATAAAAATTGTTTGTTTATTATGACTCCATAATAATATGGATATTTGCTCAAACCCTACTCCCCACAGTGCTTCTCTTGATGAAGGCAGCTCTGCTTCAATGCTGGGCGGACAGGTAATCGGCTTTACTTGGAAATGAATGAGCTGTTTTACAATGTTTGAAATGCAATGGCTCATGGCTTCATTACGTAAATTTTCCCTCCATTTCCTACGTTATTGGTACCATTCTTCATGGCCACGTTTTGGTTTTCATCTTACCTTTTCTCTTTTTTTTTTCTGAAAAGGGCACTGACTTTGCAGATGAAGACACCGCTTTTTCAGAGGTCATCATTTTAATTTATGTCTTTATTCACATGTCCTCATCGTGTGGCCATTTCATTCATTCATGTTGATTTCTACCTAAATTTGATTGAGACAGGCATTAAAACAGGATTAAAATAGCATAACTGGTCTAGTCATCCTAGCAGTGCCAATATCCAGTCAACACAATCCAATTGTTCACGAGGTTATAAGGTTGTCGACAAATATCGCCTTATAGATTTCTGTATAAGTCTGCCATATAAAACTATGCAGATGGAGCACAGAGTCGGTTTTGTTGATGTCCTGGTCTGGGACCTAGGTCCTCATTTTAAAATCGTATGTCTACGCAGCCTTCCTCCTCGTGCTCCTTCAACGGCAGCCTAAAATCAGAAAGTTCAGATTCTGAACCGAAATGGCCGGAGATCCCCCCTGTGCTCAACCAAAATGAGGACCGGAGAAAGAACAAGTACTTGAGGAAAGATTACCTTAAGGTACGACATTACACAAACACATTCCATAGCCTGTCACTCTTGCTATGATTCTTCTTCTTTTTTCAGTTTTTTTTTTTTTTTACAAAAAGAGTTACAATTCTTTATATAAAGAAGTTGTGTTTGTTGACCATGCTACATTATACCGCCCTAAGTTACTCTTAGAACATTGTGAGTGAAAGTATAATGATGTTACTTTGTCGCCACATTTAATAGAGTAGATAACGGATGACAAAAAGAAAGACAGTTGGTTGGCGTGAAGACTGGATCAGGTCAATTCACCCTCAACATTCATAATTTTCATTTCACCCACGCCTATTGCAATCCATCTATGTCCTGAGACCAAACATTCCATGAGGTAGTTACACATGTAATAGCCCTTGGCTCCCATGATGCACCCTACACACCTTGCATTCAGCACAGTACTTCCAAAATAATTATCCAAAATGGATGACCAGCAAGATTAGGTCAGCGATGCACTTATCTTATCTACCTGACTTGTCGTTTTTTATCTTCTCTTATTGAAAGCACTATTTCTGTAAGTCGCTTTGGATAAAAGCGTCTGCTAATTGATTGTAATGTAATGTAAGAGCAAAATAGGTAGATGGTTAAAAAAAAACATCTTTACTATTAGAAGGTGGACCCATTGAGTTCCCTCTAAGTGGAAGATGGAATGCCCTGTGTCATGATCTTTTATTAAAAAGAAATGGAATGATCTGATCAATCTGAGAGTCTGACTGAGAGAAACTCTTCACCTTACTCAACGCCCAATAAAGTCTTGGGTGGCAAAAAAAACAAACAGCTGCTGTTGTTCCCTTTTAATAACCGGGGATGTCACATGTACTGTGTTTTGGGCAGGATTGCGCCTACTGATCAACCAGAAGGACCCTAAAACAGACTTCTTCTTTTTTATACACAGCAAAAGTGCCAGAGTTCGCGGAGAAACTCAAGCGGGAATGACGAGTGCGAGGTAAGAAGGCCAAGAATTGGTTTTTTGTTTAATTAGGTTTTAATTCAGGTTGTCACCATCGAGACAATTGTTCTTGTTGTTTATTTGCAGGAGGGGATGCGGAACCCAGATTTCACTACAACTCTGACTGTATTTGGACTAAAGCCAAGATCAGGTAGAGTAAGGTTAAAGCCATTATACAAGGATTTTGTAAAAAATTTGTTTGTATAGTGCCTTGTCAGTTCGAATAATGGATTAAGATGGTGATAATATATTTTTGTTTTGAATTGCAGTTACCTAGTCATGCCTAGTTATGTACATTGAATTAGTTGAATAGCATAATTTTCTTGTTATTATTATTGTTTCATGTCCCTATTCTCTGCCAACACATATGTTTAGTGAGGGAAGTGAGTTTTCAGCCAAACAGTTTGCTGGATAGTTGCTGCACGGTTAAGTGATACACCTAACCCCGGGCATCCAGAAGCCAAAAGTAATTGTTCTGGGGTAATTTTAACAGTGTGTGTTTTCCTAAGAATTTCCAGCACAAAACAAAACATTAGAGTTGACCTCACCTATGATATAATGGATTAAAAACAAGTATCCCCCCTCACTCCCCTCCTTCTTTGGAATACACAGAGAGGTTTCTAAGGAATTGGAAACATGTCGAAGCCTGCGCGACTTAATTGTAAGAAGTTGGTTATGCCATAGTTAATAGTGGAGGATTTCTTACTTTCAGTCATATTCCTTGATCAGAAACACAGTACCTGTCAAATGTTTGGACACACGTTCCCTTTCACTTTAATGGGTGAGCGTGTCCAAACGTTTGACTGGTTCTGTAGATTGTGTTTGTTATAAGATAACGTTGAATTGTAAGTCATTCTAAAATGGGATGCATACCTTGAGTTTCCTGTAATAGACCTGGACGTTTCCTTTCAGGAAGCCACTCATGCAATTTATTTGTCAGTGTAGACCGCAAAAGCCCTGTCAAACTTTGTGAAGCCAGGGTTTGGGATGCAAATGCCCTATTATTAAAGTGGAATAAAAACTACTGCCTTGTATCCCTGTAAACACTGTTGATATACAAAGTGCCAGATCAGTGTCTAAACTACAGAGCTGCATTCATGTTAGTAGCCATATGCTTTCTCTCTCTCTAAGAAATTGCTTTTATGGTGCAATCAAATTTAAATCAAAATAAGAAAGTCTGTTGCATTCTTTGTATGTTTTACTTAAGACGTTTCCAGAAACAATAGGCCTCTATGGTAGTAATACTTATGCACGAAATAGCTGATCGAATGTCACATGCCTGGATATAAATCCTTGCAATTTGCTTACCAGAGCAAACAGTTTATCTGTTCTGTATACATCTTAGTGTATTCCAGTCTTTAGACTATGCACAACATATTAAGATATCATCAACACACTACATCCGAAATGAACATGTTTTATTGTTATAAAGTGACATTCACTTGTAAAGACCTCCTGGTGAACACAGTCTACATTTTAAATTTCCATTGAAATGCTCTAGTTGTTAGATAATCTTATTCTGCTGTCCACAGAAAACCAACATTTAAACAAACTGTTTATCCAGAGGTCTCTGTGGAAAATCAGGACGCGCCAGCAACCACACCTTCCTCCAAAAACAAAAAATAAAACAAAGAAACGATAGTGGGAGGCTGTTGACTCTGACAATAATACCAAGTCTGTTTTAATGTCTGTGATAAGAGTTGCACTCTCACAGTACAGGATGTTCTATAACCTTCTCACCTTGTGACCCGTTGAAGCCATGGACATCCCAGATAACATTTCTTAGAAAGGCAGAGTAATTTATTACGTTTCAACGGCCTCTGTGTGATTCTTGGGAACTGTTTTCGTCCCTCTAATAACTCTTCTGTTGATTGTGTAGCCTTTTCCCGTAGCAGTCGTCAGGAGTACAGCTCCACAGACCCCAGTTTTACAATGAGGAGAAAGATGGAACATCTCAGGGAGGAGATGGAACAAATTGGAGTCCTACGGCAGGTTAGGAGGAAAAAAAATAAAAATAAAAATATGCATACACATCTCTAAAGCACCCCCCCCCATAACCTCACCTTACTGTGACTCGACTCTAAATTTATACCATTCAAATTAATACTAACTTAAGCTTACCAAAATATCTACTCAATTTATTTATTTTTTTGACTGTTATTCCATGCTATTTTCCCCTTGAATAACTTATAACCAGGTAACCTGATACTGTCTGATTCATAGATTTATAATGGCACTTCTACTTCCAGAACCTTGAGTCCAGACTGAAGGTGTTGCTACCAGATGATGTTGGAGCCGCTTTGATGGACGGGGTTGTCCTGTGCCATCTTGCCAATCACATTCGCCCTCGTTCTGTTGCAAGCATCCATGTACCTTCTCCTGCTGTGGTGAGCACAAGGGGATGTTTCAATAGTCCTTCAAGAAACACCCACATTTTATTTTTAATAAGATATATTTTCTTGTCCTTATGTTATCACATGCAATTTGCCTGCCTGTCGTTTGGCTTCCATGTAACTAACAACTGGATTCATGATTTCTGTCCTCAAGCCAAAGTTGAGCATGGCGAAGTGTCGCAGGAATGTTGAGAATTTTTTGGATGCTTGCAAGAAGCTGGGAGTTCCACAGGTAACATCAATGATCTGTTAATTAAAATCAAAACGTTTTTCAAAAAGGTGCTAATAGACAGCACTGTATTCTCCAGTTAAAGAATGATCCCACTTTTTGACTGGGTTTTCTAGATTGACACAATACAGACATTAGGAAAGTTGCAAGCTACAGTATGAAGCAGTCAAATAACAGTAGAGGACTAACATTTTTTGATCTTTTCTATTCTAAATTTTGTTTTTATAGTAGTGAATATGAATATAGATAAAAAGTGAAATAGCCGTATTAAAGCAGATTTTACGCAATGTAACTAATGTGTCAGATGTATTCTGATTCAGAAGGACATTTCAACATTGATAAACAACAAAACATACATATTTCAATTATTTTGATAAGCCAAGTCAGAGTGCCAGTTTTAAAGTATTATTATTATCTGTGTTTCACACAGACACATTTGGCAACTTTACCAAATGTATTACTACAAAGGCAGTTTTAATGAAGTTCATATTTCATCATTCCTATTGAAAAGTTTTTTTCTGTGATGCCAAGCACTGATATGCAGAACGTTATGCTCGACTTGACAATGTCATGCTCCATGCCTTGTTAGGACAAACTGTGCCTGCCGCATCACATCCTGGAGGAGCGCGGTCTTGTGAAGGTGGGAGCGACCGTGCAAGCTCTCCTTGAACTGCCCGCTTCCAAGCCCACTCAGCTGTCGGCTGTCTAATACCAGCCTGGCCTCCAAACAAGTCTTCACCTTGCCGGCTCCACTGTAAACCCAAACAGGAGGTGGCCTGACCACCGGGGACCACTGAAACACCCCTTCTGGGGTAAGGACCCGATAGTAGCGATGAGTCCACTGCTAGCTGATTGAGTCGGGAGATGAGAGGCAGCCAACAATTCCCCCTCTCTTCTTATATGATGTTGGCTGTGGCCTCGTCCTGTGTCCTGTACCTTCTTTGCGCTATGTTCCCTCCTCCCTAACTGGGAGCAAGGTACGTGTGTATGTGATGGTGTGGGATGTGGCTGACTAACTGCCTAAAGAGGGCGAGACAAAATGAGGAGTAACATGAAGTCATGAACCAGAAGAAGACTTGTTGCCGTGGTGATGTTTTCGCGCTATGCTCCATAGACTTACGAGTCAGGTGGTGACGACACTGCTTTTAACAGGACTGTTACATGGGTAACTGATAAATAAACCTTTTTTAGGGGTGGACTCACTCTTTAGGCAGATCATTGAATTGCATGCTGGCCAACCAATCACACACCACGGAAGTAGGGTGGCCCCTTTCACGTATAAAAATGTTTTAGTTATATTTGTTTTTGGTTAATATTTATAACATAAAGATATTTTGTAATTTGTTTCTTATCTTAGAATTTTTAGTTTGAATTATTATTATTATTTATAAAAAATTGCAGCAGCAGCCAAAATATACAAAGCCTGTGCAAATCTTCTCCTGCATTTCATTTTTAAACACCATTACAAATACAATTCAGGGCAGAATTCTGAGCTTATTTTTAAAAGCATGGTATCCATGATGTGGATTGACTCAGAGCATTAGGTTGAGTTAAATAAACAGTGTCAAACTTTTCTGGACTTCTATAATACTAAACTTCTCACTGTTCTGCAGCACCTTAGTTGATTTCAGTTCACATTCATTGATCTGAAAACAGCAGCAGAATATAGAAAATGTGCAAGCTTGAATGCTTTCTGTGCACCTTCTGTAACAGGGCCATAGAGTAGCTACGAAGCTGACGAATACATCAACGCACATTCCCACACGCATGATTCTTTTTATAAAGAAAACTCACCATTCATTTTAACTGAGTTGGACACAGCTTGGTTCCCTATAATAATATAGGCTACCCTTTAATAACCTATAATAATCGGTCGCCATGCATAATTTTATACCAGGCTATTTATTTTCCAGATGAAGGAATACATTCTGTAAGTCTAAAGACTTGCCTTGAGCCTTTCTGTTTAAATTTGCTCTTCATCATTTGTAACTATTTTGAACTTTTCTCTGTTAGGTTGCACTGCTCTGCTTTTTTTTTTTTTTTTTTTTTTCTTTATTTTTTTTTTTACTGTTTAGAGAAGATCTCCTTTAAATAGGTCAGGGCCATCAAAACCACACTCTCATGCAAATGTTTGAAACAATAATTATTGCCCATAGATAGTGACAATTTCTATAATAATACAAATTATTGAAATATATGTGATTGTTTATTTGGATTTGCTTTAAATCTTTTTGGGACAAACATGAAAATCTTATCACATAGGTCAATATTATGGAAAAACAAATCTAACATTAACATTCTTATAACAATCATCACAATTTTACTTTCCAAGTCATCCCTTTCAACATCCTTCTGCAACAACCAGTGCCAGTTTTATTTAAGGTTGTTTAAAACTTGTCTGAGCAGCTAGCAAGGCCATTCGGTTCAGGCGCAGCCTAGACATGAGGGGTGATAAATAATAGCACAGTTTTTGCAAATGTGGATTGTGGGTTTTTAGTTCACTATACGTTTTGTTGTAGTGGCTTTCATTTTTTTTGTCATTATCTTACATCATGCTAATTCAAAACAGTTTTCACTAAGGGGTAACCTCTAAACATGTTGTTGTATTCTGATCTATAAACTGTAGATGCAGGTTTTCCGGCATCGCTTAAAATGCACAGTTGTTTCTCAGAGTTGTCAGAGACAGATCGTGTTCTGCGGTTTGACTCATCATGTTTTGATAAAGACCGTAACAAAGATTCATTCAGTTGTGAAACCTTATCTGTTTACAAAACTATTTGCGGGTATCAGTCACAGTCATTTATCTGTTGATTTAGTCAGTGTGAGAAGAGTGACTTGTTTGCGTTAAATTTGTAACTTTAGACACTATTGAGAATTACTCACATTTGTCTCTTACCTGTGGTACATTGTTAGATTGCCAGATTTGTCTGTGAAACTGACAAATGTGAAACTTCTAAATGCCATTTATATTCATACATGAAACACCTTAGCGTGAATATATGTGAAGCATCAAATTATTCTGCAGTGGCTTTGAAAAGTATTTGGACCCTTTCCCTTTTTGCACGATTTATTTTAACTCTATATTTATTATTTTGGCGATGAATCTACACACAATAACCCAAAATAACAGTATATAACTAGTTGGAAAATGTATAAAAATAAATTATAAATTCTCGGAGTAGAGCCGCTGCTCCTTCGCGTCGAAAGGAGCCAGATGAGGTGGTACGGGCATCTGATTAGGATGCCTCCTGGGCGCCTCCTGTTGGAGGTTTTCCGGGCACGCCCTACTGGTAGGAGACCCCGGGGTAGACCCAGAACACGCTGGTGAGATTATATATCTCGTCTGGCCTGGGAACGCCTCGGGATCCTCCAGGAGGTTCTGGAAAGCGTTGCTGGGGATAGGGACGGATGGAATTCCCTGCTGGGCCTGCTGCCACCGCGACCCGGCCCCGGATAAGCGGCGGAAAATGGATGGACATAAGCTAGTGCGTAACAGTCGTTTGTATAAAGGTACTATTGGAACAGTAGCTATGCTTCGATCCGAGCGATCAAATTATTAAATAGTTTTTATATACTAACTGTAGTGACTATTTGTCAAAGAAGTCTAACAAACTTAAACGTGACTGAACTAAAGACAACCGTAACTCAAATAGGCACTATGTGCACTCTGGGTTTGTGGTTTACGCAGTACAAAGTCATTGTCCATACCATAAGATGAGGTTTCAGATGTTTATTCCAGGTTTCGGCAGGCAAACAACAAGCAATGCATGTTTAGGCCTACTTGCTGCCTCTCTTACTCTGGCTGCTGCATGACAGAGGACGGCTGACTGACTGACTGACTGACTGGTAAAAAACCATAGGCCCACCCAGGTGCATGCTGGTCTACCTGTGGTCTACCTATTTATCCCCTAGGTGCCCATAGCCTAAACAAATAGAAAAGAAATACTACAAAAAGATAATCTAAAGTGCTAAAACTTAAACAATGAAATATGAACTAAACAAATTACTATGAAAAGTAAATGTAAGCATATTTATTCCAAACAATATAGATTAAACAAAAATACTAATTAGAAATAAACTAATTAGAAAAAATAAACAAATTTGTAAACTAATAAACTAAATACAAATACCAACATAACAATAGCTCCTACACTAACCTTACCCTATGTTAGCCAGCAATATGGGGGAGCTAATGGCTTAAACCACTACCCAGACCAATAATGCAATAGTGGCACTGCTACACTAGTCACGCCAAGTCTTAAGGCTCCAGTATACTTCAAGCGAAAGAAAAATTGTTTGCTTTAGCAGAGGGTAGGCAAACAAAAATCAGCAATGCGATGTCGCTTTGGTTGTTCGTTAGCCTGGAACTGCACAGCGGCGAACATCCTAAGTCATTGGTCCAAGTATATGGTGGGTGGTAGCCTGCTTTGACGAAAGCTTTGGATGGCTGTGTTTGGTTTCTGGGTACAGCGTTTACTGTTAGTTTTGGTCACAGCAGCACTTATTTTGAAACGTTTGGAATTATATGTTAAAACTATGAATACTTTTGAGACCAGCTTAACTGAATAAGTTCAGACATATGAACACTTTTAAAACTCTTAATGTTGACTTTTGGTTCCCGCTGCTGTATTGGGGTGTACCGCAAATTCAAATCAGTAGCGAACAAGTATACCATCACAGCCTCAGTGAGCGAAAGACAAAGTGAAAGAGAACCAAGCCAACGGGAAACGTTTGCTTTCGCTCGAAGTATACTGGAGTCTTTAGTAAGAAATATTCCAAGTTCTGGTGACATTGAGAACAAGTTCTGCTCAGACTGACTTTGAAAACAAGTCGTGATGAGACTGACATCAAATTGTGAAGAGACTGACAGCCAACTGAGAAAGACACCATCTTGTGGTGAGATCGAAACCAACTTTTAGTTATTTCAATATACACAGGATAGGATGTTATAATATCCATAATGCCATATTCCAAGAGGAGCACTTCAAAAGACAATATATTTGGATGGACTTGGGTTGAGAGCATGTCATTGTGGTTTTCAAGTGGGCACCCTCCATCCCAGATGTTTTGTTAATTTGGGCACAGGACACCTCCAGAAGGCTTAACTGCGAGCAATGACGTCTTAGAGCCACCCCCCTCTATATCCGCTCTCAGCACGGCCAGATATTAAAAAAAATAAACAAAAAAGTGTTTATTAAACTGAGAGATATCCCTACACCTATCCCTAATTCCTATTCCTGCAGGCTTTCAATGCCAACTCTGCAGGGATACTTACCACCTGAAAAGCAGATATCTTTCCCTACTCTGTTCCTACAGGCTTAATATATGACGCTCTGCAGACTTTGACTTCATTGACTTTGGAAACAAATCCTGATGAGAAACATTGAGTTTTGACGAGAATGAATAAAACTTTTCGTTAAACTGACTTTGAAAGGAAGTTTAAGCGACAATGACCACACGTTTTGATTAGATTGATACATAGTACTACTGAGACTGACACGTGTACACCGTAAGCATTGACAAAAAAGATATATTGTCATTCATGGATTAATTGTGTACCTTGGAGAAGATGGAAGTGCCCTCAATCAAAGAATACTTAGTAAGTGTAGGTTAAATTAGCGCAATTTGGATATGTCTTGTACTATATGTTGAAATAGTAATCCCAATCACCATTAGAGGTTGGTTTGCACAATTGTATTTGTCTGGTTTACAATAAAGCTGAATGATGTCCTTTATCTACCTCTCCCCATCATTGCATAACTAATTATACCTCTCACTTTATTGGCCTACTCATGTTCTTTCATTTAATTGAATTGACACTGGTCAACCACCGTCAGTTCATAATGTCAGGCTTTGTTCATACCATCCCTGCCACCTGTCATTAGCTCTCACTCGATTTTATTTGGGCTGGTTAAGGCTGGCTTGCAGTAGGCCTAACGAGTGTGTCCCAACAACAGGCACAACATCATCATGAACATTCTGTTCTGTTCTTGCTTGAAAGTATAATCTGTTTTAATCTGTATTTTGCAATGACTAAAGAAGGTGAGGCATTGCAGGACCTGGAACAAGCATTAATAAGGACACGTACATAGGACACGTAGACATCATTTTATGTTATGTCTAAGACACAAAACTTTAGCCTTCAGTGTCTCCAAAAGGCACATACTCTCTCTTTTGTGACCTGGTCTTCACTCTGACCCTTCCCCCAGATTGGAACCACAGTTTAGGCTTGAACATCCATGAGGATGCCAAATTTCCCTACACACATGTCATGAATGAGTAAGATATTCATCATATAAGGCCAGGAAGTAGTGGACAGACCGAGTAATGTCACTAGACATGCATCATTCTGATGGTCTTAAATTATGCACTCAATCTAAGATACTCAAAGAGCTTAAGTTCACAGAAGCTTTTCAGAAGCCTTTCCTTTAGCCCTGTGAAAGTCGTACATTAAAAGGGTGCTTTATAATTGAATCAGTTGTTTTATATATTTGTAACATGTACAAATAAACGATAAGTTATGTACATTCAAAGAATATTACTCTTCATTAGGCCTACAATTGTGACCCTGGTCTAGTGACAGAGTAGTGACTATGTGTTTGGCGTACTACCGTTAGGTCGGCCAGAGAATTAGTAGGCTACGGTTGTCAAACTGACTATGACTAGGATTTGGTTTCTATAATTGTTCATTATAATAACAATCCACCCCATTCGCGTTTGAAAAAGACTAAAATCTGTAGTTAGTAGCTAGCATAGCAACATCAAAGGCGATGGTGATGGTGGAGCGTTGGTAAAGCGTGTGGAAAGCGCAAATTTCAATGAAAAGGCACAGCCCCTAGCATTTCAGCGCGTTCAGTGGACACGGCCTGAAAATGTGTTAGAAAAACAGAATTAACATATGGCAACAGTTTTGCAGTCACCTTTTTCAACTGGCACAATTACTTTTATTTTTATGATGACAACATCCTTTTAAACTGACAATGGGCTCTTTCTAATTGTAACAATTTAATTACTATTGAAACCAGATACATTTCCCAAATTTGAGAGTTGTTTCAAATTAATAGGTTCAATGGCAAAAAATTATCCAACCTGCACGGAAAGAGAGGTGGAAACACAAATGCATACAGACAGATGAAACCAATTTTCATATAGGAGAGCGCCTGCTCAGCTCCCCCAGGACACACTGGTACACCCAAACAAGGTGGCATGACTCAGGAACATGACAGCAGCTTTAGATAATCTTATAATCACAGTCTGGTAAGGAACTGCATCTTTGCCATCGTGAATATGGCATTTCTTTTCAACAACATTAATCACACCAAGACCTTAAAAGTCATCATACAGTTAAGACATATAATTAAACCACTCCTACTGATGAAATTCTACCTTTTGTTAGGGTGAACAGAGAACTCAAAAACAGAACACAGACACAGGAGATTAGAAGAGGTTTGCAAAGGTTTAGTGTGGAATGCGGGGAGGTGAGAAGAAATTATGAATGACGTGCGAAGACGGGTAGGCATGATGTGGTTCAATAAAGGGTAAACAACAATCTGATGATGGGTGGATGAAAAACCAGAGTTGATTGAAGGCAGGTGAGCTGATTGCAACAAAGATCAGCTGGGTTGGTGGAGCAAGGAAAGTTATGCACTTGATAACAAATCAACACAAACAAAAGCACAGATTGACACGCACAGCACAAATCAATCCTCTTGAAATATGGTGTCACCAGTCCTAGAGGATCCTGTGGACCTCGGTGTGCAAATAGTAAGAAGGTGGATGGATGGCTGGATGGCTCAAAATTTCTTGCAGCCGAATGAGAGTAAGACTGAGGTTGTCCTATTTGGCCCCCCAGATAAAATCAAAGGGTTTTCCAACAGCCTAGGCAACCTATCCTCCCTTGTTAAACCCCATGTCAAGAACCTTGGTGTGATTTTTGA
>JAVQIZ010216369.1:0-10000 GCA_036023535.2 Galaxias brevipinnis
AAAAGCATAATAGGTCCCTTTTAAACTCGTCTTTCTACTCTCTACTGTAGATAGATCTATCATGTTTCTGGAGTGCTCCCACACATTATGTTTTAGGGTAGATTATTGAGATTTTTAGGGATGCACTGACCATGAAATTCTGAGCCGATGCCGATGTTTAACAGAACAATTTGGCCGATATCCGATGCCAATTTTTTTAGGCCTATTTTGTTTTTGTTATTTGTTCCCCCTTTTGTACCAGGGAAACAAAGAAATCCACATAATATATTTTTTTTTTACTGTTTTGAATAGGGATGTTAATCTTCATTAAGAATTTAATCAATCAAGAAATTCAAATTTAACGATTACATTGAACAGTTTGCGGTCTCGTCCCCATTTCATATCACATATATGTGCTCTGTGCCTTTAAGAAGCATTTGTTTGAGTGACGTCATCACATTGCTGCTAGTAGACGCTAGTTTGTCATTCAATCTAAAGATGATCTCTGCCTAATTTACATTGTGTTGATTAGCGTATTGGAAGTACACATGCTTTTTCAGTTTTAACCGACCTCCAGTGACTCAGTAAACGGAGTTGAACAGTCCTTCTTCAGTGTGGTTATTGGATAAGGAGTTATGTTTTCTGCCTGCCAACTTATGCAGGGTGCATAAGGGTGACAATTAAATTATTGAGGCGTATGCAGGATGTTAACTTTAAATCGAAGATGAGCTGATCAACTATGAAACGAGCTAAGACAAAGTCCAGTGTGGGAAAATTTCGCACACAAAAACAATAAACAAGTGCATTGCTACCACAGTGATCTGAGTTCTGACTAACTTTGCTAGAGGTTAATACCGGTGTTGTGCCGAAATTTGACCGGCTGCACAAATTCAATAATACAAATGTATGAACCAACCTTTAATATTTCAAACCCCACTCTGAAATATTTCCACACATCTGACATTTTCTTTCCCCTTTATTTGAAAACAAACATGCACGTGGTAACAACATTTAGACCACGCAAATTGATGCGACATAAACATTGGCCACTGCCATCGGTGAATGTCATCTTATTTGCCGATAGGCTGATGGCAGTCAACAAGGTCAATATCGGCCGATACCGATGTAAGGCCGATACATCGGTGCATCCCTAGAGATTTTTTAAGCAACTCTAAAACAAGGATTGCTTTATATAGTCTCTTCTAGACAGCATATGCATTATTGGTCGCAGAATGGATTGTTGACAGGATGCAGACATTGCAATCCAGTTGGCATCAAAGTGGCATTAACAGCTATGAATTGATTGAATGTGTTTTGCACCTTGCTCCACATTCACCCTGCCTTGCCCTCGTTTCGCACATCTTCCATCTGCCTGCCATCTGATAGCTATTGGTAGTCTGGCTTACTCTAACCCCATCGGTATGCTTCTCTTGTTCTTAATGTTGTGTTATGTGAATCCAGCTCTGTGTGCGTGTGCGTGCGCTTGCGTGCTGTTTCGAGCTCCCCACTGTCCCTGCTCACTGTGTTCCTGTGATGTGTTGATGCTGCACTGCAGTAGCTACACACATCTTCCTATCCTCTCTCTCACACCCCTACCTCCCCATCTCCCTGGTGGGTGATGTCAGATTGTTAGTGTGTGTTTCTGTGGGTGTGTGTGTGTGTGTGTGAAGCAGCTAACAGCAGGGAGGAGGCACAGCACAGCAGTGAAGAGACGCTGGTTCTTTCCCCTCCCCAGCTGCCATGGCATGCTCTCTTCCATTCGTCAGTCTGGTGACAGCGTGCACCTTGTCTGTTGTTCTGATGCTCAGTAGCCTACTGCTCTACCTGACCTGTAGAGAGATTGATTTGTGCTCCGATTGGATAGGGTCAGCATGTCCTTAACAACTCGATTGGTTCCTGAGTGAAGCCCTTTTGTTTGTGTGCAGGGTAAGGATAAAGTAAACACACCTTTCACCTCTGCAGGCTCCTCTGTTTGTGATTGGGCAGTTCTCTGTCCCTTATTACTTTCCCAGTTGTGGTTTGGAAATAATTGGTTGGCTGTCGATGAAAGGCATGTCCTGTGATCTAGATGACAAAAGGGTACATATTAATCAAGGAGAAGAAAAGATGCACAAAATATCAAATCAAAATCTTTTTCTGTTGCATCATCTCTCCATCACACTCTTTAGCCATCTCTACCTCTCCTTCTGTCTGTATGTCTCTATCCCTCCCTCTCTCCCTCTCCTTCTGTCTGTATGTCTCTATCCCTCCCTCTCTCCCTCGGTTTCTCTCCCTTTTTGCCTTGGCATTCTCCCTCTCCATCTGTCAGACTTCTGGAATGGATGAT
The DNA here is from genome assembly GCA_036023535.2 of Galaxias brevipinnis. Taxonomy (NCBI): domain Eukaryota; kingdom Metazoa; phylum Chordata; class Actinopteri; order Galaxiiformes; family Galaxiidae; genus Galaxias; species Galaxias brevipinnis. The sequence goes on from JAVQIZ010216369.1 coordinate 2,306, forward strand.
AGAAAGAGAGTTGTGTGTTGCCTAGTAACTGTGGTTGCCATGGTAACTCTGCCGACCAGAACTTGTGTGTTTGCCTCGACGACAGCAAGAAATGAAATTGATTGAAGGAGGAATAAAACGACGATGAGAACAGAGAGGGGAAATGGAGAATGGAACGTTCAAATGAGGAACCTACAGGAGGGGCGTCAGGGCAGGGAACAGAGGAGAGAGGACATAGAGAAGGGGAATGTCAAATGATGACGGGGCGTCAGGGCAGGGAACAGCAGAACCTAGTGGGTGTTGTCCTCACACTGTTTCTCCTGGATAGTGCGTGGCTCAGGAGTCTGTCACAGGCCGTCTTTCTGTCATCTCTCTTGGAACTAGCTTAACGGCTCATTCCTGATCGAAACTCATTAAACGCGTTTGCGCGTGTGTGTGTGTCTGAGATTGTGATTGCGATAGCGTTTTGCCGGACGCTGATGATGGATTTGTGTAAGATGGGCTGATTAGTCTGTCTTTACTTGAAGCACGCAGGTCTAGGCTAATTGTTGAAGGCCTTGGTCTGCTGCACCCATCATTGTCTGAGCTGAGGTACTGCTGGTTTGGCCTTGAAGTATTAACATGTGTAGATTCTCAGCGCAGCCAAGCGGGGCTCTAAGCTAACACCTTTAATAGGTGGCATATTCATTTTTCTCTCTATTATTTTGTAATAATACTAAACTTATTCAACTAAACTAATGGAACTTTTTAAGGTCACTGGATAACGACACAGTCACTAATGCAATTTAATAGGTGATGTCACAGTCAGAGTCAGTGTCTGGGCTACAACAAAGCTATTCTAAACTCATGGCCTGTGACCATACAACTATAAAGAAAACGGAAGCAGCAGTGGTTTAGTTTATCGCTACAATCCTCACTGTTGTCCAAGAAAAGTATTATGGCGCCCTTTCTACCTAGTTCCCAGGATCAGACTGCTGACATCAGAACATATATCCTGCAATGGATGACGGCTACCGACGGAAAAGCGAAAGGGAAGAAACTTTGGAATCTGGCCACAAAGTTAGGAGCAGGCAGGGCCATAATTCAGTAAGCCGTTTGTTCAATGTCAAGAGCGAGCAAACCGAACGATTGACGAGACCGTTTGATGCATTTAGCTGCCGATGCAAAGAGGCTGATCTTTTGCTAATGAATACTGTAAATTTGTTTATACAAGGTTGACTGACTGGGACTGTGTCTCTTTAGCATTATAAAACATATAGCAAATAAAGATAACATGATAACAGTTTAGCTCTCCTTGTAACTTATGAATATACTTCCATTAACTTCAAAAGAAATGGATAAATAAATGCAAAAGACTAATTTGTTTGAAAGATCAAATGCGTGGAACCTTGCCTTATATGAGCAATTGATTCGCGACCACTTCGGTCGACGCAACGTTGCACTGAGGACTTAATAGGATGATAGCTCCTCACACATCTCGGCTTGTTCCAATGAAGAAGTGCATTATTCATTCAATTATGTCATAATAGTCAGATAAATGTGTAAAATAAAAGCAAAAAAAATTGCAATAGTTGGTCTAAGCAGTTTGCTATGCACTGCCATAGTACTACAAGACTTTGTCTGATTGGACTGCATATGTCAACTTTACCATTAATTATGGAGCTTGTGGTGCTATATCAGTAACATTAGCAAATGATTTCCAGCCTAAACAATCACCTAGGAACATGACAGCCCTTTAAGTTACAAAATAGAACACTTTTTCCCCCAAGGTTGGCAGGTTTCAGTATGTTTAAACCTTGTTACTCTGTGTCATTGTGTCAAAGCCCTGCAATATAGCGAGAAGCTGAACAGTTAAGGTTGGTTACTACTGGTGCTCTCATATCTGTCCTACTATACTGTTTATATGACAGTTATACTTCCAAATCTCTGGAACAGGAGAGAGGCTGTTTTTACCCCACTGTGAGTACACCATGCACCTGCCGAGTGCACTAACACAAAGCCATGCTGCCGAAAAGAGGAACATCAAACAACCAGCTCCTCTCCTCACAGACATCAGGGACAATCTCCGTCCATGTCTCCCTCCCTCCCTCCCTTTTAAAGTCTGGGCAGTAGGCCTGTGTGTGTGTGTATAAACTGGGGACTCTGATTGTGTAATGTGTATCCCCAGACACTGTTGGAACGTCTCTCTCTGTGTGTGCGTGTGTGCACGGGCCTGTGTAAAAACAGCTTTCGTTTTTTCGATAGTTCATACAGTAACTTTGTGTGTACCTGTTAGGGGGCTGTGTTCAGAGTAGATGCGTGGGTGTTTAGTGTTCACATTGAGCTAATCTCATGACGTTTAGTTAGACACGTGAGGGCTTTGGCCAGACCTGGCTCTGCACATCAAGACAGAGAACAAAACAGCCAGATAGGTAGGGAGCACATTGGAATAAAGGTAAGCTATGTAAGAGACATACAAATCTAATGGGAACTATGAGGTGTGAGAGAGCAGGCAGCGCAGCAGCTAGGTCCATCACACACACACACACACACTAAGGGTGCCACAGTCTTAGATAATAAACCAAACCCTTTAGTTTGCCACCCACAGTTTGGTTCACACACGTGAACCACAGGTAGGCTTCCTGTTTGGGGAGTCGATCTGTGCTAGCGTAGGTCTGCCGTCTGGGACCGTGTTGGAGTATACATTGGCTGAAATAGCACGGGAACAAAGGTGATCAATATAAATGTGACTTAAAATGCATTGCATGGACACATGATGTGGGGTATGCCAGTGGAAACATGGCAGACATGATGGCACCTTTGCGATCCAGACATCCCCTGGCCAGAACCGATGAAAGTATAGGTTGTACACAACAAGCCCAACCTGCTACCTTTCAGCAAATCTTCAGAACCATTTTAGACAGACTCTAATACATAACCAAAGCTATGGGGACTTTTGAATTTCAAAAGCTGTTCAGCCCTTTTCAGTTCTTAGTGAAGATGGACTTTGGCTCACGGTTAAAAGCTTGAGCCAGGTTACAGTGTCCCATCCCATATGCACTTCAGGAACAAGTAGGTCTACCTCCTGAGTTCTATGAAGCCACACGTGGGCTCACTGGACATCAAATGACTATGGAGCTAGCTTCATGTTATTGGACCTTCAGGGAGACAAAGTAAACTGACAGTGAGCGTGCGTTATATTTTCAACTGGAGGATGAAGAGTGTTAAGTAACCCCTCCCCCTTCATGTATGAAGTTTACCGAAGCACAACCGTGGAATGAGCCGAGCCGTGGGCTTCTTAAAACACACACAGGCTCAGCGCTGACTCTATTCCGTTGTTAAAGGTCACTCTTTGTATAATGCAACACGCAGAAAGACCACCCATCTTCCAATCTAACTGGCTTTCAGTCAGACACAGCCCCCACCACCACGGACAGGCACACACACAGTAATAGTTGATTTGTGTAAAATGCGTCTATGATGTTTATCATAATACAAACATTTCCTAACACTCAGCGCAAACATTCAATGTGCTGACAGAACTGCTTTTGAGTCCAATGTGCGTCTCTTGTTGTTGGTGTGGTTGTACACCCCTATGCGATTGAAAATAGCATCTACAGATTCATAGTGAAACCCTTGGTGCATGCGGAGTGTGGGGGGGTTTCAGGCATTTGTAGCGTGAGAGTTAGTAGGAAATGAGGAGAGCAACACAGTGCGTGGGTGGCTTTGAACATGGCCAAATACTCTGAGTGCACACTTCCTGACTGGTGACAGTGGGGAGGAGCCAGCCAGAGAAAACTGAAGAGGAAGAGAAGGCTAGCCCTGTACTGGGCTTGCTCAAGCTAATTGTGTGTATGCCTTCATGCGTGCGTGCGTGCATGCATGCGTGCATGCATATGTGTGTTGGTGTTCATGCCTTTCTTTCTTTGTAGGTAATGCCTCTGTGGTAGAGAGAGAGAAGGCCAGTGAGCAGTCAAGAATGTGTGCATGGTGGAAGAGACAGATGGCTGTTAAAAACATCCAGTGGGCTATTTTTAGATGGTTCAGGTGATCTCGCTAATGACAAGGCACATTGAAAGTGTGTGTGTGTGTGCATGTGTGTGTTTTCCCTGTAAGGCCATTTGTTGAATTAGCTGGGCAGTGCTGAAGTGTTCTGTGATTGAAGTTAATCCTTAACCCTTGACTAAGGACGTAATATCTTTCTCTTTTTCTATTTCCCCGTCATCCTTTCCTCTAGGGCTGCCAGTCTCCCTTCCATGTCTAGGCTATGCTGTCTAGAGCAGGCCCTCTTGTCTGTCTGTCTGTCTGTCTGTCTGTCTGTCTGTCTGTCTGTCTGTCTGTCTGTCTGTCTGTCTGTCTGTGCACCACCACCCCCTCTGCAAACAAGGATGCTCGGCACACACTAATCTCTGTGTTCATGCACCGTTGCCCTTTGTTTAGTGTGTGTGCGTGCGTGCGTGCGTGTGTGCATGTGAGAGTGAGAGGCTAACACCAGTGGTGAAGAGGCGAGGGACCACAGTTGAGGAGGAAATGATGCATTGTGTCTGGCATAGAGATAAGGTAGAGGGGGAAGAAAGAGTAACAATGATAGTTCTCTGTGTCACGGCTTTACTCTACCAAGATGTCTTTACTCTGCCAAGATGTCTTTACTCTGCCAAGATGTCTTTACCATACCAAGATGTCTTTACTCTACCAAGATGTCTTTACTCTACCAAGATGTCTTTACTATGCCAAGATGTCTTTACCATACCAAGATGTCTTTACTATACCAAGATGAGATCAAGATGTCTTTACTATACCAAGATGTCTTTACCATACCCATATGTCTTTACTATACCAAGATGAGATCAAGATGTCTTTACTATACCAAGATGCCTTTACTATACCAAGATGTCTTTACTGTACAGATGTCTTTACTATACAGATGTCTTTACTCTACCAAGGTGTCTTTACCATACCAAGATGTCTTTACTATACCAAGATGTCTTTACTATACCAAGATGTCTTTACCATACCAAGATGTCTTTACTATACCAAGATGTCTTTACCATACCAAGATGTCTTTACCATACCAAGATGGCTTTACTATACCAAGATGGCTTTACTATTCCAAGATGTCCTCTAACTAACTTCTATTTCCATTTTGCTCTTCATTGGCACTAGTTCACATTTGATATGTGTAAAAATGCCACTGTTGAAGTGTTTGTGGTATGTGCTGTTGTTCTGCCTACATTAGTGGAATAGATGTGGTCCCACTGTGTAAAGGAGAAGATGAAGAAGATGACATGTTGCTTCCTGTATTTGGGAGCCCAGAGGGGAGGGTTGACAGGGCTTTTGTGTTGGTCCTCGTCATGCAGAAGTGAGAAGATGAGTAATAGCTTTGTCCTCCGTCTTTCTTAGACCCCCTCTGGTGTTTACTACCAACCCTCTTCCTCCTGCCCACATGTAAAGGGACATCCTCCTTCTAGATACACCTCAAATGTTCTTCTTTTTTCTTTGGAAGGACTCTGACATTTTGAAACAACGTTAGACAAAGACAAAAATAAACTATGTAATCTAGGGCTGCAACAATGGATCGATTAATTCGATTATAAAATTAGTTTGCAACTAATTTAAATGTCGATTCGTTGGGTCAATGTTGTCGCATGCTTTGTCGTGGAGCTGGCTACGTCAATTTAAGAAAATAAAAAGTTATTCTTGTCTATCTATTTGCAGGTTTTTGCTCGTGATCTGGCTTGAATATTGCATGACAGCTGACTAACGTCCGTAGTAAAGCTGAGGGATTGCTAGTATTAATCTAGCAAGCTAATTAACACTACCTGATACAGTTTCTCAGGAGCAAAATGTTAGAAAAGTTTCTAGTACATTCTAGTATTGACTATTCTCTTAACATTATTGAATAATCTAAAATATAATTAACAAGAATATTGATCCAAATTACCTGCAGTTACATAGTCAATCACCACTACTACAGGTAAACCACCAATAAACGACCATATTCCAGTCTACATCAAAGCCACGGAGACAAACCTTGGCCATATGACTTGAAGGTATTATTGTAACATTGGCTGTCACTTACTGTCCAGTATCCAATACAGACTATAGGCTGTTTTTGTTTCATACAATGATCAATATGTCGATTACAGTGTTTGAATTCTTATCAATGAAAAGGATTTTTCTTAATAATAAAAAAAAATCTCAAGGACCCCCCTTGCAATTATGCCAACTGACATTCAACATTCAACACAATGCTGCTCACCTCCTTCTTCAGTTGGGACTAGGGCTGGTTTATAGGTAGGGGTGTGGGGAGACAGGGCTGCTGAGCCTGAAGCTGCTGAGCCTGGCACCAGACAGGGGAAACTGATTTAGTATGAGTAGCTTGCTAAAGGTTTCCCCGCATTTATTAATGTCGGCTAAAAGAGGAGCCAAATCTAAACATTCACAATTTTCTGTGAAGATTAAGTAACTGTTAGGGGAGCAAAAGGCGCCGGCTTCTCTGTGGACTTGGCTAACTGGTTAATTGCCACCACTCACGGACTACACCCACCTTTGTGAAAAATTGGGTGACATCGCCCTTTCTTTTCTCTCTTCTGTCTTTCATTTCTTTCTTTTTAGTTTTTGGTAGCCAGACTTTTCTTTAAACTGAGACATGATGTGCTGCACTCCACACTCTCACAATTCACTGCCTAGTACTGCACCGTTCGCCTAGTCTCGTGGCAGGCAGGACCTAACCATTTAATGTAAATAGGGAGGGGGGCTATACAGAGGCTCTTGATGTTTACTTTTTGTTGTTCATTTTATTAGTACATTGTAAATAAAATATATTACCTAAGTCATTCTAATTGCATTCTATTGTAATAATTTTTCAGGGCCCCTGTAAGGCACAGGCCCTTAGAATCATCCTAACCCCCAACCCCTGTTACGCACCCCTGCAGCTTGTATTAAGCCAAATGTCCTTCAGTATTGCATGACAGGTGTATTGTCCTAGCTCAGCTGACAAACATCAGTGGTAGAGCAGAGGATGGAAAGCTAACATTAATCTAGCAAGCTAATCAACACTGCCTGATCCAGCTTGAGTGGTCTATTTAAGTCAAATTTTCTTACATTTTGCATGACAAGTGTGTTTAAGTAACTAGCTGGCTCACGTCAGTGGTAGAGCAGAGGAGGGATTGCTAGCATTAGTCTAGCAAGCTAATTAACATTACAAGGTAGAATTATGGCAATTTAATGATTCAGCTATTTCAAATAGTTTATTTGCTGAAATTAGATCAGAGTGAGACACTCAGTTTGTGTATTATGTTTTGATATGTTTGCATAATACCTGTTTGTGGTGCACAAAAACCAACAAGCATATCTTTTACACATGCTGTACAGCATGCATTGAGCTCTGTTATCGGTTTATACTGTTCATTTGGAATAAATTAAAGTTTTTGGAATACAGTTATGGAAATAGATATTTTTAGTTTTTATCCAAATCATAGATTAATTGATGATCCAAATAGTCATTAGTTGCAGCCCTATTTTAATTAGGAATGTGGACCTAATAATTTTATTTACTTTTTCTGATTTAGAGAATATAAATATTGATGAAGACCTGCTACTAGCTTAATGTGTGTGTGTGTGGGGGGGGGGTTCAGATAATAAAGACCTGCTACAGAGACTAGCTTAATGTAGGGGGGTGTTTCAAATAACAGCAGCATTTGTTGCTTTTTTTCTAAAAGAGGTCTTTGTGTGTGT
>JAVQIZ010216369.1:15000-18411 GCA_036023535.2 Galaxias brevipinnis
GTAAATAAGTAAATAATGCAATGCAATTAATAGAACGTTATAAATGGAATCACCCTGTGATTGGTGATTGGTATCAGCTTATTCTGATTCTGGTGATCGGCCAAACAAACCCTGATCGGAGCATCCCTAGTGGAGGACTATGGATTATGTGGTTTGCTTGGTGTGTTAATAGCTATCATTGAAGCCCCGGTTCTCATGAGGGTGTGTGTGTGTGTGTGTGTCCGTCCGTCCGTCTCCGTCTCCAGGAGGGGACCTGCATTACCACCTCTCCCAGCACGGTGTGTTCAGTGAGAAGGAGATGCGTTTCTATGCCGCTGAGATCATCCTGGGCCTGGAGCACATGCACAACCGCTTTGTGGTCTACAGGGACCTGAAGGTGAGCCGCTGAGCCCCAGGCCTCCTCCCCTCACCGGGCCTCTCGGGCAGGGCGGGGTGTGTAGGCAGCCGTGTCTGTGCACACAGGCCTGTCAGGAGGCAGCAGGATGCCTTGTGTCAAACGGGATGTCTTTGACTTTGACTTTTCCTGTTGAAAGCGGAACGCTTGTGCAAACTGTTGCTCCTTGATGGCTGTGCTGTCCCTCCTCACTCTGCTTCTCTCTCTCTCTCTCTCTCTCTCTCTCTCAGCCCGCTAACATCCTGCTGGACGAGCACGGCCACGTCCGTATATCTGACCTGGGTCTGGCCTGCGACTTCTCCAAGAAGAAGCCCCACGCCAGCGTGTGAGTAGGGCAGCCTCGGCCTCTGTGTGGGTCTACAGGGAGTGTCCTCCTGGTGTGAGTGGTCATGTGCTGTGGTTGTGTTTCAGTGGGACCCACGGCTACATGGCCCCCGAGGTGCTTCAGAAGGGCACGGCCTACGACAGCAGCGCTGACTGGTTCTCCCTGGGCTGCATGCTCTTCAAGCTGCTCCGAGGGTAGGACTCCAGACCGGCTTCACCTCCTTTCTTTTTCTCCCTCCTTTCTCGCCTCACCTCCACCGATGTCCCTTTCTCACTTTCACCTGCTCCTTTCCTGTTTCCAAAGCCCTCAAACGTCTCCCCCTCCCTCTGTCCCTGTCTCTGTTTGATGTGCTGGGTGTGTAAATGCCAGAGGTCTGGACCCAGTAGGTCAGGAATCAGAAGAGGAGGAAGAGGCGGGGAGGGGCTGGCAGGAGGCTGACAGGAGGCTGACGTGTCTTTTCATTGCATTGATGTGTGTGTGTGTGTGTGTGTGTGTGCGTGTGTGTGTGTTTTGAACACTTCAAAGGGGGGTCAGTCTCAAAGGGGAGGGGGGTAGAAGTAAAAAGAGTCAGAATGGTACAAAGAGGGCCTAGGTCTAGATAAAATGTGGTGTTTCCCTTCTCCCCCTGTAACACAGTCTCTCTCTGTGTGTGTAGGCACAGCCCCTTCAGACAGCACAAAACCAAAGACAAACATGAGATTGACCGGATGACCCTCACTATGGTAAGGTTTCCTCCACAGACTTATCCCATTCCCAAATTGACTTAGGACAATTTGGAAGTCTTCCATTTATTCTGTGCTCTCTCCCATTTTGCTGACACCCAGTATCACACAGGTAAATCCTGGTGAAATGTCCTTTTGGAGGGAGCGTGTTAATGCAGGCACACCCACAGAACACAGTGAGGAGACGCTGTGTATGCACAGAGCAAAGCACACACTCTATCTGGGGATATGCTGTTCCTTACATGACACCGTACACGTGCACAAACAAACGCTCTGCCCATGTTGACACTACTGTAATACAGAGGGCACACATAATAAGGCTGCAGTGTGTAGACACACAGCGCCACGCACACACATCCTGATACACCCCCGGCCTCTGCGACTCTGGCCTCATAGACTAGATACACAGTACAGAGACAACTGCTACCGGTAGGATCAGGTTTCACTGAAACACATGGACATGCTGGAGTTGTACGATGCTCCTGTACCACGCTAGTGCTACCAAGGCCCTGCTATACTCATCATACCATGTTCCATTAGAAATGGTGGTACACTAACTTACAAATGTATATGTACAGTATATGTTGTCAAATGTAAAAATATATATGTTGCCAGCCATTTCCTAATATGTATCAATGACATGTATGGAAGGGGTCATAACGTTACACCATGACAATGACAGGTACAGATCCACAGCTAATGTTGCCATGCAGGTTAACGATCTTCTCTGTAGAATTTTTTTATGTAGAATCTCTTATTGCATATCTTTTTAATTTCTTCATCTTCATCATCTTCATACGCTTATCTGGGGTCGGGTCGTGGAGGTAGCAGTTTCAGCAGGGCTTCCCAAACTTCCCTTTCCCGGGCCACATTAACCAGCTCTGACTGGGGGATTTCAAGGCGTTCCCAGGCCAGCGTGGAAATTAAAATTTTTCAATAAAAAATATTGATATAAATATCATTCCATCCTCAAATAATCTATTTAACTGGAAACACATAAGCAGCCACATCTCATTAACTGTAAGTATACATGGGTTTATCAATGAAGAGAAACTTGCTTGATTTGCAGTGGTATCGTGATGCTTCTTGGTATTGTGGTACTTTTGCTGGTATAGAATGGTAGGAAATGTTGCTTGCATTAAGACACACACACACGCACACACTGTCACCCAAGCCCTGTGTTGTTTGGATTTTGGGAACTCTACCCTGGGAGAGTATGGTGTTTCATGTGACGTTAAATGGCTGGATTAAAAAACTAATCTGGATTTAATCTGGTTCATCCCTTCCAATCCAATGTTTGTCTATGGGGTGTGTGGGTGTGTGTGTGTGTGTGTGTGTGTGTGAGAGAGAGAGAGAGAGAGAGAGAGAGAGAGAGAGAGAGAGAGAGAGAGCTTGTGCTCACATTTGTTTTTCTGAAGTACAGGCAGTCCAAATAGCCCTTTCTACATGTCTGTGTGTTTATTAAACATGATGAATGGGTCGTATTACATAAACATGACAGAAACCATCAGAGCACAAAAAAGGCAAAACCTCCAAAGCCCTGAGAGGAAAAAAGGAGAGGGGGAGGGGTGGGGGACTGGGGAGGCCCTCTGGGCAGACTGAGATGACTGGTGTGGGGAACGGAGAGGTCTGGAGGTCAGAGAGTGTTTCTGGGCCTCACCTGGACTCTGAGCATCCAGGAGTCAGGGCTGTGGTGAAGCAGTCCACGGTGTAAACACAGTGTTCTTTCTCCATGTAGAATGTGGAGCTGCCCGACTCCTTCTCGGCAGAGCTGAAAGGCTTGCTGGAGGGGTTGCTGCAGAGAGATGTAGCCAAGAGACTGGGCTGCCTAGGACGAGGGTACGTACTGAGCACACACATTACCACGCACACACACCAACACAGTCACACATTACCACGCACACACACCAACACAGTCACACATTACCACGCACACACACCAACACAGTCACACATTACCACGCACACAC
>JAVQIZ010216372.1:0-23960 GCA_036023535.2 Galaxias brevipinnis
CAGGGATTGGATAGATTTTTGTAGGCCTATGATATGATGTGATTGGTGCTGATAAACTGTGCACTCACTGTGTGCATGCAATGTCTGTGGAGCAGCAGACAGGACTGTGTGGGCAATGCAATGTGAACCCCCAATACGTGAAATTATAGTTAGAAAACCCATTGAAAAATTGGGACAACTGAAATACGGGACAAATCGTGATTTTTCGGGACACGTGAAAAGGGGCTAAAACATGGGACTGTCCCGGGAAAAACGGGACGTCTGGTCACCCTAGCTATGATTGCAAGCAAAAGCATGCGCCTTGAAACTGTCAGTCAGGTTATTCATCCTCCGTTAACATGGACAGGGCTGTTACCTGAAGTGCACTGGAGTGCCCTGTCATGCGTTTCCCCGCGAGATTGATTGGTGTCTGGGTTCTCAATGCGTTCATCATCTTTTGTTCTCTCTCTTTCCTTCTCCCATCTCACTGTGAACTAACCCCTCCCTCCTCCCCAGGCTTTGTCGAGCTTGCACCCTGAGTGTGAGTACATATTTCAGCTGGAGAGAGAGGGACAGCGGTGTCTTCAGTACATTGAAGACCACAGCAGCCACAATGCATCGGGTAACTGCAACGTCTGCACTATCTCCTCATCAGCCATTACACTCCTTTCGATATCACGGCCTGTGGATTGTAGAGTAGAGATCCTATCTTAATATGATATACCGTTTGGCCACGCCCCAACATGACAGTCAGAGCTTGAGGAAACGCTCCATGGGGAACCATTTGTTTTGAATGGCAAACTGTTAGAGAGAATGTCACTGTGGCAAAGTTATGTAATACACCAATGATAGATCATCCTGATAGACTTTGTAAGGAGAGCAGTAAGATGAAAGCCCTGCTGGATGCCTGCTTCCTCGTGCTTGGCTACATAGTTACTGCGGCCGGCTAGGGTGTTCAGACAGCTGTAACAAATGTTGCTGGGATGATTGTATTCAATGAATCTCCCTTATCAGACACTTGCTCCCTTTCCCCTCCCTTCTTTCTGTCCGCTCTAGGTTGTCTCCCGTTGTGGGACTTGCTGGTGTGCTGGCCCAGTGCGGAGGTGGGTGACACGGTCCGCAACGCCTGTCCTGAAGTCTTCTCCCTCTTTGGGAACAACACAGGTGCTCAATAGGCACATCACAAATAAGCTCATGATGATTTTCCGGTTTGCTGTAGAAGCTCTCACATTATTCATCAATCTCCCTAGTTTACATGCAATTCAAGTCCTCTAATAATAGCAAATAACTGAGACCAGTTCTTTGATTTGTTCCAGCCTTTGCAACACTGTGTATAATGTTATTTCATAATGTAAAGCAGACATATGTCATGGGTAATCATGGACGTCTCTGTTCTGATTGTCTTTCTCATGGCTGGTACGTGGACTTTTTCACACTTGACCTTTAACCTCAGGGTCAGTGAGCCGAAACTGCAGTGACAGCGGATGGTCGGAAACCGATCCCCCCTACCACATCGCCTGCAGTGTGGATGACGACATTCCTGAGGTGAGGGGGGTTGGGGGATAGGGGTAGATCAGGGGCAGGGTAGGGTCGTATTGCCGGGAAACATTGGAAAGGGGGTTAAAGATGTTAAGGTTAGGACTGGGCGCCCTTCTTGGTTACTATTCCAAAGAATTTACCAGACGAGAATGAGTGGCCAGAGCAAAGCAATAATACCAAGCACATTATACTTTACATGCCTGTGCTGAAAAAATTATTTTGTTATCCTACTGTCAAAAGGATTCATAATAGTGGTGTCTCCTGAGAGTACTCTGGATGGTACATTATTAGCCCTATGAAATTGGTTTTGAATCTCAGATTGAAAATTATACTTTTGTGTGCTCACTGATCAACAAAAAAAATCTACAATAATTACTGTCTTAGAAAACTAATGTGTACTAACAGCAGTTGCAAGTAGCTCACATTAAATGTTGGCAGATAATGGATATATTTTTACATTAGTGTCACTTCATTGTTTAAATAGACCGAGCTGCAACCTTAAACGCATTTGAAGAATGTGCAAAAGGTGAAACTAGGTGAACACCCTGAAATCATCTCTGATCTGAAAATGTTTTCTCTTTACGAGGCTGATGGTTTTCTCTTTTGTAAGTTGAAGCCCCAGGAGTCTTACTTAGCGACTGTCAAGCTCATCTACACAATCGGCTACAGCACCTCCTTGGTCTTTCTCTGCATCGCTGTGGTCATCCTGTTGCTCTTCAGGTACCTACTAAAAAGGAGGCATTTTGCGGTTGGCTTAGAAAAAGGTTGCATTGCAGAAAGACTCTGTAGCACTTTGGCTTTCTCTAGAAGCTTTACTTTTTTTAAATCGAGGAAACAAAACCGAGGTGTTGTGAAAACGTTGTGGACGTCAGACAACATAAAAGTGATTGGTGCGTTGGACATTGCCTATTCTCTGAGGTGCCTATGAGGCCAAAACGTATGCTTGCTTTTTACATTCATTACTAAACACTAAGAGTGTTGTAGTAATGTAGTAGTGTTGTAGTGACTATGAATGGCAAGTGTCCATTTTGGCCTAATCAGTACCTCATATTATTCCATATTCAATCGCTTATCAACGGTTGGTACTTAGAGAACCTTTTCTTCATGTTAGTATGAAAACAGAGGGATTCTTTTGAGGAGATAAAGTAACATGATTGGTACATAAGCACATAGGAAACAATAGGTAATGTAATGTAGTGTTTTGCTTATTCAATAACAGTCTTGCCAGATTCGCATTTCTTCCTCTGCAGTTCAAAGCAGCCACTATGCTTTCTTCTTTAATAACCCAACTGAGCCATTTAGCTTAACGTCCCCATCACTAGTCAGGGAACAACAGGATCTGTCCCAGCTAACTTATGTTTATGTTGATGTTCTTGTAGAGCTAGTGTCGTGGACACTGAAAGTCTCTCTCTTCAGACATCTTTACTGGGCTAATCTAATGAAACACTTACAGACTCAGAAAGGACAAATCCATACGCCTGTTACCATCTCCTTGTCTCTACAAATTCCCTAAAATGAATGATGGTATTTTTTTATTAATGAGAATATAACAAGAATAAAAAATGTTTGGCCTTTCTGAAGGCTCATGGCATTTGAGCAGCATGCGCTAAGTTAGGGACAATAGATGGATCCCTATATTTAGACATGGTACACGTATATATACACACTATATGTTTACAAATAGATTAATCAATAGTGTGGAAAAATCGATTCCTCTTGAAGAGACATGCTTGATAATGGAACATGCTGAGAATATAAATACAAGTAGGAATAGAACGGATACGATCTTTCACCCTTTTTACCTTCTTGTAAGAGCTGTTTTTTTGTGTCATTCATGGTGGCTAAAACTATGGATTTCCCTACGGATGAAAGGCTGGTGCTTTCCTGTTGAATGACTAGTCTGTTGTAAAGGTCTAACTGTATTTTAGCTAAACGTCAAAGACAGAGAGCCACTATATTACTTTTCAACCATTTTGTGTGTGTGTTTTGTGTGGCTTTGATAGAAGGCTGCGCTGTGCCCGTAACTACATTCACATCCAGCTCTTCATCACATTCATCTTGAAGGCAGTAGCTGTGTTCATCAAAGATGCCACACTGTTTGCCAGCAAAGACATTGACCACTGCACCTTCTCCACAGTAGGTGTCACTGGCAACATTTCCTTTGATCTCAAAATGTCAAGTCAGCTCTTCAGCTTAATCTTTCTATGGCTTTGGCTTCCATGTGAATCTATGTGTTTTCTGATTTTCTTCTTCTATCTCTTTTTATCCTTATCTTTCTTATCCAACAATCTGTCTTTCTCAATTCTCTTTCCTCCTCACGCCTACCCAGCCTGCCTGTAAGGCCTCTGTGGCCTTCTGTAACTACAGTGCCATGACTAACTTCTTCTGGCTTCTGGTGGAGGCTCTCTACCTCAACTCCCTAATGCTGTCCTCTTTCCATCACAGCCGGAGCTGTCTCTGGGCATTCGGCTTGTTGGGCTGGGGTGAGAGACAGGGTGAAAAAGGTTTCCAAGGATACTATATAGGGTTCCAAAGACAGCATCACTATCCCTGTTGCCTTTTTTTAAGACCATATGTGTATTTGCACTAACAATGAATCCTTTCGAATTTAAGCAATATGTAGTCGGCAGATATCATGCACATTTCAAAGGAATGCAATTTGCGGCAGACGGTCCAAGGTTGGCCAGACTGGCGCATTGCTGCACTTTATATACATTGGTCCTCTCAATTTAGATAACCTCTACTTGACATAAAAACTCATAGCAAAAAAATATATTTGACACGGTTCTGTCTTTGAATCTGCTATACTCGTTAATTTTGCGGGTCAATACATCATACAGCACTTCACTGCAAGCCTGAGTTCATGATATAACTGTCTACCATTCTCTCCTCTATATACTTGGCTTTTTAAAATACCGCAATTTGCAACTTAGTCATTCGTTATTTGACAGCTCATTTTCATGTGTACCTAAGCCAAATCATTTGAAATGTATGTAATCGTTTGTAACATAATGTATGTAATGTAGCTATCGATAGTTTATACCTCAGTAATTTGATCACATATACTATATATAGTATACTTAGAAATAAACATTATTTTAAACCTTTTTCTTTTTGTAAAACTTCAGGCAAAAAAATATTTTTGTTTTAAATAGAGAAAGAATGTTAAAATTGTGTCCACCCTTCAGTTGTCATAACTACTCTTAAAATTCTCACTAAACCAAGCAAAGTAAGCTTGCGTTGCTTCACTCCACAGGTATTCCTGTTCCATTTGTAGTCCTGTGGGTTTCAACCAAGGTATACTTTGAGGACACAGAGTGAGTAATATATTTAATTACAATTGCCTTTGTATCCCTTCTTTACCATTTTCTCCTCCGTTCCTTTGAAACCATGTTGAATCTAATGACCAGACCCTGCTGTGGTATACATCTAGATCTCAGGATACATATAATATATAGAACATAAAAGTGACATAAAAGAGTGAGGCTCTTTACCATTCTCTCATAACCTAACCACCAGGTACTGAAGTAGCTTAAAGGACTCGTCTACAAAAGTCGTTCACATATAATGGTGATATTTGACTCCAATCAGCCCTTTCTATTTCAGATGCTGGGATACGACTGAGAACTCTCCCTATTGGTGGATTATTAAAGGACCTATCATGGTCTCAATAGGGGTAAGGTCTAGCTAGCCTGTAAAAGATGTTTATCTCAGAACACTTACAGGGACTTAATGGGTTCAAGGATGTTATCTAGCTGGTCTGTTTGCCTGCAATTTACAAAATAATGTTATCAGACATAATTTACCTTAAAAGCAATTGTTTCCATTGATGTACAGTAGATTACCAATGGGATATGAAAAAAGGAATAGTTTTGTTATGGCATTAGCTCCTGCTTGGCCATTTAAACATAAACATGGTAATTACTGAGAAAAAGGAAAAATCTTTAATGGCCTGCCATCTAAAAAAAGAGTTTGGATCCCTTGCTTGTCTTTTCACATTTCCCCATTTTGGCCATCATTGTGACATCTTCCATGCTTTTGTATCAACAGGTTAATTTTATCCTCTTTATGAACATAATAAGAATTCTACTGCAGAAACTCAATCCTCGTCTGATCCAGTTCAACAACTCGTCTCAGTACAGGTAATGCTGACACTATAGAACTGAGGCTGCTTTACAAACTCTACAGCATCCCTTCCCAGCAAACATTGAATACCATATATTTTGGTGGATGGCTCAGATGATGCTTTTTTAAAAACTCTGTTAGGTACTTTTCACTAATATTTTTGATCAAACCTTCTTTTTGCTTGCTAACTTTTGCTTGTAAACCATGTCCTTTTCATTTGAAATCCTATGAAATTCTTTTGTGAGGGGTGGGGGTGAAGGGAGTACTTAATTGCAGAGAGATAGGTGTCTTCAGGTAAGTAGTCGACAAAAGAAACGTATTACTCAGATTCAGTGAGAAAATGTAGTAGGCTTTACTTCAGTATGTAACGAGCTCTGATACAGCTTAGACTCAATCATGGAACAAAGGAGAAACAAACAGCCATCCTGAAATAGAAAACAATACCAACAGATGAAAACAATCATGGTGATCCCTGGCGGAAGGTGCAGAGGACCCTTTACTCCCATTTTTAAGCATCCTCAATATTGAAAAGACGTTTTCCCAAATGGTTGGGCTGCATATTTAATTAGAATTCTGAATAACTTATTTTTTAAATAATATATCAGAATTTAAAATATTTTTAGAAGACAAATTACCTGGCTGAATACATTCAGTTACCACAAAATCACAAAACAGTGCCCTCTCTCCATGTCTCAATCACTTCACTTCACAAGAAGTTTATAAGAAGAACACCCTATTGGTATGGGTCATGGAGTATGATGGACTCAAAATCTCAGGGGCAAATCTTGCATATGCAGTTTTTAATTAATTATCAGCAAACATCAAGCGTCAAGTGGGTAGGTTAATAATTCTTACAGCTCTATTAAAATGATACACAAACATTCACTGACTTTAAGTTCACCTCCAAACACAATATACTTCAGTTCAACACACCTATACAAACCTAGCTGCAACTTTAACATTATTAATCCACCCCTAGAAACACATACATTTAAACTACTTTATATTAGTCATTATACAAGGTTGAAATCAACTCACACACTCATTGGTTTATTATTCTCTCTCCATCAGACGGCTGACTAAGTCCACTCTTCTGCTCATTCCTTTGTTTGGAACCCACTACATGTTGTTTAACTTCCTGCCCGACTACACCAATGTAAACCTGCGGGTGTGTATCGAGCTATGCATGGGGTCCTTTCAGGTACAGTACTGCAATTACAGTGCAATTCGTGAACAATTTCCCTTTGTGAACACCACATTGCTTTGTGTCTCCAAGACACAGATATCAAAGTATGTTTGAGATTAGAAGTAAAGGTTGGTTATAACCAATTATTGTTTGAATGTTGAAATCACATGGGGATGAGAATGTTATGAATATGTATCGTATTTTGTCAACTTCTTGGAGGTTTAAAATTTAGTACATGCTACCCCCATAACAAGATGGAAAAATAATGTGCATTAGGGTCCAGTTTATTTTCAACAATAAACACATATTGCCTCTGCTATGCTCATTATGAATTTGCTTTATCTACGAAATGAGCCACTCAATGAGGTGAAAGTATTCCCGCTGCTGGAGGCTTACGCTGCAGCTGGGCAAGTCAAGATCCCAAATGAGCTTGACCTAAATCCAGCACTGAGCGGTCTCTTGATGTATATTTCCTATCAATCATGCTTTGCAATCGCTCCTGACCCAAGGTCGTCTCACGCTACTGTGTTACCAAAATATTTATTTAATGCTGTGTGGTTTTTAACAACGAAAATGGGTAACAGTGACCAGACTATTTTGCAAAGGACATTTGTGATGTACTTTTTATTTATAAAACACAAAACACAATTCATAGAAGACGGAGCCAACAATATATCAGGATATTATGACAGTGTCAGTTGCATGCAATTAACGTGTGGCTCTAACCAAATTGTCACGGGCTCTTTGTCCGTTGATTGCATACCAATTCTATGGCTTGGGGAGGGTAGTCAAGAAGCTGCAGCTTGGAAAGGGCGTACTAGGTACTCAACGAAAAGGCCACCAGAGGAGTCGAAATGTGCTTCAATCTTGAGTACCTTATGCCAAACTGTTCTAGTGGTCATTTGCCTAACAGGCTTTTGCTCTGGTTTCTGTTCCATCTCTTTGTTCAAGCCCACAGATTAGTGGATACAATTGGCTGTTTTATGCTTTGAATATGGGTGGAGTAAGTTAGGTAAACTTAGTTTCATCCCATGTACAATATTAGGCTTCAATGATCATAGGCAAAACAAATATGAAATCTAAATAGTATTAACATCAAGACCAAGTAAAGATCATCGTGTAATGGCCTATACTACAACACTTTCAGTCTGAACGGAGTTGTCTGCTATGTGATATATGTTAGGCAATAGATTTTCAATTTGTTTTGTTTTTTTGCTATGTTTCTTCTAATACTAATTATCTTTTACTTACTCTGTGATGCTATTCTGATAAAAAAATAAGCTCTTGTAAATCTTACAAACGTTGGTTATATTTGACATACTGTAGTGATAGCTGTGTTACTATTTCTCCTATAGGGGCTGATTGTTGCCATCCTCTATTGTTTTCTCAACCAAGAGGTTAGTAACTTCAGACTGAGAACAAAGCCCACCAGAATTTAGTTTTTTGTTCTGTGGTCTAACATTTAAGTCTTTGTTGACTTCAAAAAAGTCCCTAGAACTATTGTTAACATTTTGGTGACCATATATATTATGACTTTCATTGGGATGTTAGCTGCTTCTCCCTGTAGTAAAAGTATGTAGGTCAAGGCTTAAAGAGCTGAGGGGGTTGTCTCTTATCTATCTCTCTCACACAAGGGATTTTCTGTACAGGGCGCACCAGCATAAATGTATAGTAATGTACTTTGTCAATCTTGTGGCAACATTACCTATTGCTGTTAGCTTGAACAAATTCCATTCTTCTCTACTGTAAATATGACAGTTCACAATTTTGTGATTTTATGGGGTCTTTACTTTCTTATCAGGTCCAGAAAGAGGTGCATGTGCATTGGCTGAGGTGGCAGGAGCACACCTATGGCGTGGTAGTGCCCAGGTCCAAGGGAAGTCAGATGGACACCCCCTTTTAGTTCTCCTCCTGTATTCACTTTAATCTCCAAAACAATTGCAGATAAACGTTCACAGGCACAGTTAGTGAAATTAATTGCCTAAAACTGATCCAGGTGAACGTGCTTTACTCAGTAGATCTTACACTTCAAACACTCAAAAAGC
Source organism: Galaxias brevipinnis (assembly GCA_036023535.2). NCBI lineage: Eukaryota > Metazoa > Chordata > Actinopteri > Galaxiiformes > Galaxiidae > Galaxias > Galaxias brevipinnis. The sequence continues at coordinate 8,875 of JAVQIZ010216372.1, forward strand.
CTATTCTTCAGATAGCGATATCTCATAAAACAATCAAGATGTGGAAAACCTCTTGGTTTGCGAAATTCTTCAATAGACTTATTTGAACCCTGTATTTACAATGCATAATCTTCTGCAAAACATGTAAAACGATTGAAACATTGCTTGGTGTTTCTTTTTGTGTGTGTCTGTTATGGTGTTGCTGCTTTCCGAGTGCCTCATTCTGTCTTGGCCTAACACTCAAATGCCTTAGTTAAATGTGTGTGTAAAACTAAGGTTTCTTGTGAACTTATTTTTGGCTTTATTGTCACTGTAAGCTTTCTAGGAGGAGAAGTGATTGCCATTGGTCTAGACCTCTAGTGTCACACTGTAAATCCAAAATTGAAGGCAAGAAATTACTTGTGACAGCGCAACGCAGATTCCATCAGGTGTATATATATGTTACTGCTGTATTTTATGATACTGTAGATTTCAAAGCTCAACAAACTGACATAAGCAGGTGGCTTTTAAGTAAAAAATGTAGCCTTAATCACCATCAAACAAAAGATTGTATTTTACTGCCCTCAAGTGGATTTTGTGGAGGATGTTAAAATGTATGTAACTTTTTGTCATCGGATATAGTTAAGAGTATACACCTTACCTTACCTGTGTAACCCCAAACAAGCTTTTAAACCAGCTTTTAGTTGTCAACCATGTACATCTAGCTTACATTATAGATTTTATGTTGTGTTATCTGTTGTATTTCTTTTTCTATATTTTTGTTGCATTTAATTTATTGTATATTTATTGTTTTGCACTTGTTAAAGAAATGTGTTACAATGTTAAAAAAAGAGTTAAAACAAATAAAAGTTTATACTATTTATTATACTAGTTTATGGTTTACTACTATTATTTTGGATTCAACATGTTTTACAAATGATCTGGTGTTGCTTGCATGATTTTCTTTTCAGTAGGTAGAAGTCCTATTCCTCACATGATTTTTTACGGCCACTTCTTTGTTGACCTTCCAGTCTAGTTGTTGAGATTAGACAGGAGATGAGTTCGGGCTCGCGGGTAGAGTTGAAGGGGAGGTATTTGGAGGAATTGTTGTTCTTCTGTTGTAGTCATTTGGGATTTATGGAATGGGAAGTACAGAATTCCAGGGCAGGATGTGGAGTCGCAGCGCAGCCCCCTATGCTGGATTTGGTTTGCGGCAAACACTCCTCAGAGTCCTCACGCCTCAGCAAGTGACCGTGGAATTTCGCTTCAGGTAACCCTGGACTGCATTTGTATTGTGCAATATTATTTAGCAGGTATGTGGTCTTTCTCACTATTGTATTATTGTACTTTTTTCAAGCTGCTTGCATGCTGGCTGGAAGTTCTCATACGATGTCGTAGTCTAGAACTCGGATAAAAACATGAGTAATGAGAAAGTTGGGTAGTCATCAAATAAGTCTTGCCCGTTTACGTCTACGATTTGGTCAAATAAATATGGCATCTACTTTTAAGAGAGCAGACGCGTAGAATTGTTTAATTCCAACCCCCATTGGTTTTGTTCAGTTTTTTAAACAAAACAAACTTAATCACAGGGTACCATCATCTTTTCATCTTTTCTCCATACGTGTCTAGACGTGAACTTTGTGTCGGCCTCTCTTCACATGAGGCTTTAATCTGACAGATTTCGTTATCTCCACTGCATTGTTTTAGATTCTAGTAATTCCCCACATTCACATAAAATAGAATAGTTGTAGTACAGCAATACCAGAGACGGAGCAGTAGGTCTAAAACATTACAATTGAATAAATTCAATGCGTCAGTTGTCAATGTATAGACTAGCTAGTTTACAAAAGTGAAGTATCTGTTGTTTTCACGTTTAACAAGAAAGGTTCAGCGAATAAAGAGTCTGCCCTGGCATTGACTTACTACAAATCCTCTTCTTGTCTATTATGGTTGAACCACCTTCCTAGCTATGAAGTGTTTTAGCCTTACCATCCATGTGAGTTGCAAACGTTGTGATACAGGTGATGGATCACGTTCCCATTTTGGCCATTCTGGTGGCATACTGTGTGGCAGAGCCCCTCACGACCCCCCACAGCAGTGAAAATGAGGTCTTGAAACATACTGAGACACTTCGGCCTACTGATTATCAGGTAGGCCTAATCATATATTTTTGTCCACATGGTAATTAGTAGCCTAAGCATGGAAACAGACAATGACACACAAAGCGGGTGAACAACAGACAATGACACACAAAGAGGGAAAACAACAGGCAAAAAACATCCTTGGTGCAAACTAAATGTAAAAAATATAAGAACATCAAACGAACGAGTAAACTGTTTATTTATCGGAGTAGGGTGATTTTATCTGGTGATCGCGATTGTTCAAAAATAACTGACTTCACCCTTCTTAAGGGTAGGCCAGAGTAAAAGATGGGCTTTGAGGTGGGATTGAAAGATTGACAGTGAATTCGAATTGCGAATTAGGGTGAGACTTCCAAAGTCTCAGGGATTCCCTAGAAAATGCTCGATGATCAAAATTCTGAAGTTTGAATTTAGGATTTGCCCGCTGTGGAGGATTATAGTGACCGGGAATGATGACAGGGTTGAAGAAGGTCAGAAAGGTAGTTTTTAACCATGTTTGAGTTTATGATGTAAAGTGGCGCTGATGCCGAAGAGACGGGAATTGCAGTAATCAAGACGGGAGAAAATGAATGAGCGCGGAAGCAGAAGATGTTCTGGACGATGGAAGAAGGACATTTTGACCATCTGGTTGAGAGGGGGGAGTCTATTAATGCCACGGCTGTGCGCAGGAGGGGTGTGGGAGACTGTAGTGCTGTTAATCAAGAGAGCAATTGACAACTTTACTAAGGGTGGATTTGGTGCCCATTGAGGAGCTCAGTTGGATTGCTGTTGAGTTTGAAACAGTTGTCATGCATCCACTGGTTAATTATAGAGAGACAATCTAGAGACACTTTTCAACACAGGCAAATGGTGGGTTATCAAGTGATTTTGTGTTGATGTAAATCTGTGTGTCTTCAGCATAGCAGAGGAAGTTGATTATTTAATGATTTGACCAAGGGGAAGGCTATAAATAATGGACCAACGAAAGACTTGACCATTCAAATAAAATATAGTGTTGATAAAAGTTTACAAAATAATTGTATTTTCCAAATATCTTTAGGACTAATTAATTAACATTCTATAGACTAACGAGTTTTTAGGGAACAATTGACATTCTATAGATAAGATAGGTATTTTGTACAGCTATTGGTTTTCTGAAAAACATTATGAGGGTGTCCTATCTGACCAGGACAGACTACTAAAAGACACATCTAATACATATGTGTCCATCATGAAAGTAATTATTGTTCCTATTCCATGGTTGCCGTTGTCTTACTTCAATGTCAAAATTAATAATTTCTCACTGTTTTAAATTTTGCATGATTGTGCTGTTATATATTAGGTCTAATGATTTTTTTCTGTTTTGATCCCTCTCAGTACCAAGATATTGAGAATTTTATAGGGAACCTCAGTGCAGCTGTACAGGGAAAAGAGCCTCAGACAAGTACGTTTTTATCACTCGGTGTCTTTTCTCTGTCCACATGCTACCCATTCTCCATGTTTGAGAGTATGCGCAAAAGACAGGTCTTAAACCCAACTCTCTTGAATAGGAAATGCTAATCAACATTAATCCAAGGGGAATTCCTCATGTAGATACCCTTTTCATGTTTAGGCAGGAATCATGTTTGTGTTTTTCTCTCTTACCTTTTATGTCTCTGTTTTATATTTTTCCGTTGACTCTAAAGCCCCCTTGACCACCCCTACAACCACAACCATGGCCACCACAGTAGCCCCGAAACAAGACCCAAGTCTTATTCCTCAGTGCCCTGGGAACCAGGTGGCGTTGTTGGGCAGTGAGGCATGTGGCTGCCTAGGAGCCATGGTGAAGATTGGGGACAGTTGCAGTTGCCCTGTAGGGTTCATTCAGCAGGGGGCAGCAGAGTGTTTGGGTAAACCTCCACATTCCTTCAATAGCCAGCATGCAATAAAGTAGTGAAGTAAACTTGATCAGTAAGAGGTGTTTAGCGTTCTGTTTTCCCTGGTCAAATCTGTACAGATGTTGATGAGTGCAAAGGGAATGTGTCAGGACCCTGTGGTCTCCATGCCAGCTGTACTAACACACCGGGCTCTTACCTGTGCAGCTGTCTCCGTGGTTACCTCTCAGGTCAAGGAGGATGTCAGGGTGAGTGTGTGAGTGTAGTATTGTGTATGGCTGTATGTGTGTGAGGCTGAATAATAATTTTTAAAAAAATCTGTGCGTTTGTTTTGTGTAAATTCCAGACATAGATGAGTGTGCGCTGGCAGCAGTAACAGGCCTACAAGCCTGCGGAAAAGGTGCAGATTGCGAGAACACCCCAGGCTCCTTCTCCTGTTCCTGTCCGCAGGGCTATGTCATGGCACTCAATGGTCACAGCTGTGTGGGTGAGTGGAGAGGCCTTCAGTAGCTCTGTGCATGGTCAAAGGTGTGTTATGAGCACCTTGTCCTTCAAATACAGTTAACACTTGAACAAAGAGTTGAACAAATACACTTGATGTCAGCATTGTGTCTAAATCTTGGTATTTGTAGTGATTTTGAATGTGTGCGTTCAAGTCATTGGTCCTAGCCTGTCAGGCCTTGAATGGACACCTCCAGTCGGTAATCAGACCCTTCAACCCGACCCAGCCACCTTATTTAGCTTCCTCTGGCCGTGCTGTTAGCCCCTGTAGTGGATACAAATCATACTGTCAGCACTGCTTACTGTCAGACATTTATGTGAAATATGTGAAAATCAGTGATTGAGTACTTTATATAGGTTTTCTTTAATTACTCTAATTGATTGATACAATCGTTTACTAAATTATTGGAATATATTTATAATGCATGTGGCATATGAACACATTTTTTAGCAAGCTTTTCTAAGGTTGATGATTCTTATCTTGTGCGTCTTTATTCATAGATGTGGACGAGTGCAACTTTGAGGAGCAGTGTCGCAGGGAGCTGGGGAACGTGTGTGTGAACACCCCTGGGAGCTTTGTGTGCCAGTGTCGCCCTGGTTTCCGGGCCGAGGTCCCTGCGTGTGTGGGTGAGTGGCCTGGGATGGTGCTGGGCAGTGGGCACTGTACCAGGGAGTCACTCCCATGAAAGCTTCATTGTAAAGCTCCTGCTGTTGCTTTGCTGATTGGCTTAAAATATTTGCTGACGTGGTAAGCGTTAACCCGCTGCTTTCACGCCCGTTTGTGGTTTCTCCCTCACTTCTTTTTTTCTCTCTCCACTCTCTTTGTTGTTCTTCTCTTTTGTTCCTCTCGTCTCATCACTCGACACTATTTCTACCCGCTTCCTTTTCTGTGGCTCCGCTCTCTTTTTAGGTCACGTTTGTGCAGATTACACGGTGTGCCAAGGTACAGTACATCGTGTTCTATGTGCTAACAGCAAATCCCTAAGTGGCTCGTGCTGGCGACCATTAAGCGAACAGATGTTTTTGCCCTTTACTACGAGACGCTCGATACTCTGTCGTAATGCCTTCAGTTACCACATGGTGGAGGACACTCACTTTGTTCCCTCCCCCTCTCTCCCCAGATGTGGATGAATGTAAGGAAATCGCAGACGTGTGTGTGGGTCAGGGTGTGTGTGAAAACACGCTTGGGAGTTATAGGTGTGCCTGTCAGCCGGGTTACAGAGGCAATGGCACACACTGTGAAGGTAAAGAACTGATACAAGGCCGTTCATGTGACAACGCAGATTACAAACCAAGAAATATGAAAACTTAACAAAGAATGCATTTGATGCTAATTCATTTAGTGTAAGTCATCCATTTTGATATCTCTACCTATGTAGATGAGAATGAATGTGCATCGGGTCATCATAATTGTGACACGAACGCTCACTGTGGAAACGTCATTGGCTCCTACTTTTGCCAGTGCTACCAGGGCTTCAACGGGGACGGCCGCTCCTGCTTTGGTGGGTAAACAAATGGTGCACGTGTGTGATTGCTTGCCTGTGTATGTATGCGTGTGTGTTTGATGAAGGCAGTATTATGGGCAATGCTTTCTGTTGTTCTATGTGATATCTCCTGCTTTCACGCTGACAGATGTTGACGAGTGTGGAGTGGATAACGGCCGCTGTGAGCACAACTGCACTAACGAGTCGGGAGGCTACAGCTGCCAGTGTGTCACAGGCTACCAGTTGGCCCAGGACGGACACAACTGCACAGGTGCATACAGTCCCCACAGATGAACCCCCATGTCAAAGGAAAACCTGCCTTCTTGTTGGTGTCGTTGACCTCAACAAACTAAATTCCGGAAAAGTTTTACAATTGCAATACAATTTTATGTGCCTTCTGCTACACTATGTACAATGTAGATAAGAGGCAGCTTTGTATCATAATTAACCGATTGTCCAGCATTTTACTGACAGCAATAAAGTGCCATAGTCCTCTGAACCTTTGACTTCCTCTCAGATGTTAACGAGTGCTTGGTGATCAATGGGACGTGTGAGCAGCTGTGCACCAATACAAAGGGCTCATTCAGGTGTTCCTGCAGGCCAGGCTACCAGCTCCACATCGATGGCCACAGTTGCGTGGGTACGTTTTCAATAATCCAGACATGGCCTGTGCCAACCCACTTTGAGGCAATTTGAGCAGTTCGTAAAATGTATCCGTATTAAAATGTACTTCATATAAAAATGTGAATGAATAAATCTAGGTGTACTTTTTGTTTTAGATTTCTACCCCATTGAGTGTGAAGGCATGAGCATGTGTTTTTTTTTTATTACATCTAAACATACACAACCACTGTTGTTCATGTTGTGAAGTACCCAGTGATGTGTCAATGTGTGTGTTTTAGACATTAACGAGTGCAAGCTCCAGAATGGTGGCTGCTCCCACACCTGCACCAACACACCCGGAGGACACACCTGTTCCTGTCCTTCTCCTCTCCTGCTGCATTCAAATAACCGCCACTGTGTCAGTACGTGTCCCGTTTGAAATGCACCGTGTTCATGGACACCTGGGCTTTGGCCTGTTTGTGTTTACAACAACATGGGTGCCTCAAGATCCTTATATGATCTTTTCATTAGAATCCGTCTGAATCAAGGAAACCCGGGACATTTAAGTGGGATTGCTGCCCTCTGTCGACTTAAGTGTGTGTGTTTTTCCCCGGTAGATGTGACGACCTGTGAGTTGAGGAACGGGGGTTGTGACCACGTGTGTACAGTGAGGGCTGAGGGACGCCTCTATTGCAGCTGCAAGGCCGGTTGGGAGCTGGGCAAGGACCTACGCAGCTGTTTGGGTGAGAGGGGTTTCAGGGGGCCGGGTCTAGACCAACCTATACGCTATCAAACCTGGTCATGTGATGAATCTCACCCTGTCCTTCCTCGGCATCTCTCCCTTCTTCCTCAGACGTGAACGAGTGTGGGGACTTCACTAACGGTGGCTGTGAGCAGCTGTGCCTCAACCACCCTGGAGGGTTCAACTGTAGCTGCAAGGAGGGCTACGCAGTCCGCACCGACGACCCCACCAAGTGTCAACGTTAGTGCCATTTGAAGTGAATGACATGCGATTATATGTTTTGATACCTGCACATATTCGGTTAATGTGAGACATTACGTTAGTATTAGTCGTGATTTTTTTCTTAGTAAATGTAGTTTACATCGCTTCTGTTCTCCACTCTCTGACTAGCTCTGTTTCCTTTTTCCTCCATCATGGCAGCGATGTGCGACCCTCCCTGTCAGAACTACGGAGTGTGTGTGTCGCCAAACACTTGCGACTGTCCTGCTGGCTACCCTGGTCTTGGCTGCTCACGTAAAAATGCTATTATTAATGTGTACCAATATATGTACATAAAATGTAGGTACTATTTAAATACATTTTGATTGATGCCTTAATGTTTTTCGATTTATCACGTAAATAAAATATGTAATATGTATGAATATTTTGGCAATTGTACGGAGTAAACATGTTTGCGTGATGTGTTTCAGCCATGTGCTCCCCTCCCTGTGCCCATGGAGGTACATGTATGCGTTGGAACATGTGTCTCTGTCTGCCTGGATGGACAGGGTCAGGCTGCCATACAGGTACCCTTGCTCTATGGCAGAATTCAAACATAACCTTTAACTTTCTCGCTTAAACTTCACATTGAATTTTAACATTGTCATTGTTCCCTCTCTTCCTCGGTCCTCTCCCTTTCTCTCTCTGTCTCTGTCTCCCAGCGGTCTGTGAGTTGCCCTGCGCCAATGGGGGGCGTTGCGTTGGACCAGGCACCTGTCAGTGTCCGTCCGACTACACAGGTCCACAATGCCTTTCGCGTGAGTACAGCGAAGCCACGGCGCTCGTCTGTGCAGAGTAAAGATGCAGAGCTATACAGAGACCACTGCCACAACAGAGCAAGACCTTTGATTATGTGCGTGTTCCAGCTCTCTGCACGCCACCATGCCGGAACGAGGGGAGATGTGTCGATGTCAACAAATGTTCATGTGTCGGAGGGTGGCAAGGCGCTCGCTGCCAGATAGGTTAGTGAACTCCAGTGAGAAAACGACTTTACAAGTGGTCTCTTAGTAGTGAATACACCCAACGCCGTTCTTATGGTTTCCTTCCAGAGCCTGTGGGCTGCCAGAAGGCCTGTAAGAATGGTGGAGTGTGTGTGGGCCTCAACAGATGCCGCTGTGCCAGTGGCTACACAGGAAGTCTTTGTGAGACAGGTCAGTGTATGTTTGGGATGTGTGTGTGTATGTGTGAGTGCATGTGCATGAGAAAGATAAATGCAGATGTTGCCATGGATTCTAATAGTGTTTGTCATGACTGTAGGCGTGATCACTCCCTGCGTGCCCCAATGCCAACACGGGGCCACCTGCGGACCCCACAACACCTGCAACTGTCCTGAGGGCACGGCTGGAATACGCTGTGAGAAGCTGTACGTATCAATGCTAGTAGCACAATACACCGTGTCCAACTTTCTCTGTTGTTCAAAGTAAATTTAAAGAACAATTTATTTGTTGTGTTATAAAAAAAAGATGTAGAGTTCTCTGGTGGTTACGTTCCATATTGGTTTCAAGGAGTACGTATAATACTTTTTTCCCCAAGCAGTAGAAAGGCTTGTCTAGGCTTGTTTGACTCAAAGTCTTTGAACTGCATCATCTTGCCTCTAACCCGTGTCCATGTCAGGACATGTCCTGTGGTCACCACTGTGGTCAGTCTGGCCCGAGCTGTCAGGAAAGGGGTCAGAGAGAGCTATGTCGACCGCTGTGGACCTTTTGGTGTTCAGCTCTGCACCAAATACAGGTGACATTACACACACACACACACTCACACACTATACTAGAGCATACTGTAGATACATTGTACATGCATTAATACCCTTTTTGCAATTCTGTGTGCTTGCAGGATCAATCAGGCACGCGTGTATCTTCAGGCTTACAGAGTGGGTTACAAGATTCAATGTCCAGAAATAAAGGGGAGATGAGTTGCAGAAACCGAGTTGCAGAAACCGATGACTGGAGCAAATGAGTCATTGTGACACGTGATGCTCACACAAGTGCTCACACTGTGCTACTTCAGAACTGTTCCGTATTCCTCTCTCCCCTGGACACATGGGTCATGCTGAAAGAATGATCTGTTGATCTTTGACCTGCACCCACAACCACAGACACTTTCCCTGGAGAGCACCTATTCAACCAGGTCCTTTTGACTGGCATTAAAAAGAGAGAAGTCTGATTTGCAAAGTCAGCAAGCTGGCATTGTGGTGGGCAATACCTCTCTGAAGTATATTACGTTCATTGTTACAATGCTAGAATATTGTCTGTGGCAGCTGAAATAAAGTGAAATGTGAAAGTGAAACTAAACATTATGGCCCAGTTTCACGTACAGGGATTAAGCCTAGTTATAGACTAAATCTCACAGTCACTGGAGATTCTCCATTGAAAATATTTTTTAGTCAAGTTGGCTTAATCCCTGTACGAGAAACCGGGCCTACAACAATGTACAACAGAAGTTCCAAAATGTTACTATGTGCATTCTTTAAAGCCTTAACAAGTGAACGAATATTGAGAGTGATCAACAATATAAATGAAAGCTTACTTCACCCATTATACATGTAATTAAACAGCAATGGATCGTACCATAGGACAGATCTATGGATTTAGATATTACTTTATTGGCAGATCCAATGATTTACCCTGTTCCACTTGACAAATACTGGCAAGTTCATGGCAGGACTAAGTTAAGCACTGGATCTACAATTGGTTTGGGAATGCATATATGTTTGTGTATATTACAACAATCATGTAGAATTACATGATGCTGCTTTTATTTTACAGGTTTCCTGATCAAATTATTTTAAAATGTTTCATAGTCAATGTAATTGAAGCAGCTCCCCTTCTTTTCGGTTCACTCTGTAAGCATATGACTGTTGAGCAAGGAAATAACATTGTTTTCACCCAGCAGACAAAATGTGCACGTAACATAAACCGTAAAACCTCAACATAAATGTTTTGACAAGGGATATACTTTTCTTTGTAACATGTCTTACGTGTATTTCCCAATTGCATGGAGGATTTCACCCCTACTGATTGCATGTGTTCCTTTTATCAGCTCAGACACTTAGAACATCAAGAACCAAAATGTTAAAAAGGTCAAGGTTCGAGTTCTAGCCAAAGTAATAAATATAGTACTTACAATTATAATAATTATGATTTTGTTTACATTTTAGTAGTTTTGTTTTTATAAAATGCAACATTTTATCCCCCAAAAATATTTTAGTTATTAAACCTTTCTAACATAATATACAGTACATTGGTATTTTTGTTGTTGTTGTTGTTGGATGTGGTCTTGAACCCCTGTTTATTAAAATAATATTTGAAAACTTGCTTCAAAACTACTTAGACCTACAGAATGTGTGCAATGGATTAGAAAAACAGAACCTCATGCAACCCCCTTCTTCAAACAAATTACGTAACCAAACTCACAATAGGGTGTATTGGATAACTTTATGATGTGGTAATCCAGTGAATACTGAATCTGTAGATTCGGGAAAGCTAAAACATCCGTGTCACACATGCTGCTGCCGTCTGCAGTACTTGTAAGTATAGTACCTGCTTAATCCACTAAAGGAAGGGTTGAAAAATGTAGACTCTATGGAAGTAAAGTGGTTATCTCAACTTCTGCCTCAATGCTCAATTACATAAGCTTAACTGTATTTGTTTACACAACCAAGCTACCTCACGAAACTAGAATGATTTTCTTTTGTAGATTTTCTAAATAGAAATAAAACAATAATGTTTTGATCTAAAGTTGTAGAAGGCTTGGGGAAGATGGCTGAACTGAATGGGAATATATTTCATAATATTGGTGATTGGATTAATATCTGGGAGATCCTCGTGTTCCTATCGGCCTTGTTGACGGTGAAGTACTTCATTGACCTGCCTCCTAGGAACTACCCACCTGGTTCCTATCCCTTGCCTCTTATTGGAAACTCATTGCAAATTAGCTACAAAGACGCGGTTAGTTCTTTTAAAACGGTCAGGGATGAAGTTCCGCATACACTGACTGAACACAAAAATATTGGCTGTTTTTTTTTCATTAAATACATCTAATACTGTTATATTATAAGGTGTTTGACTTGTATGGCCCCTTTAAGTTATTTTACATAGATGTGATAATAGTATGCATTATTTCCAGTTTGTGGAGACCTATGGGGATGTGACCACAATCCATCTGGGAAGAGGGCTCCATTACGTGCTCCTGTCAGGCCAGCGAGGTTTCAGAGAGACCTTTGTGGAGCAGGCAGATGTCTTCACAGATTGACCCCCCTCCCCATAAACCGACAGACTTAGCAGAGGCTTGGGTAAACCCTTTTTATAGATGTCTTCAAACCATATATTGCCTTAAATTAGGTTTTGATTTGCTATGTTATAGCACTATTTAATGCTAACTTAATTTACTTAATTTACTATTATCGATCTGAATTAATTAGATTTTCTTGAAAAACTTGAAAGGTATCTTTTAGTTTTTCATTCCACAATTCTTATCATTGTAGCCATTACAGTTACATGACCTTTTGAACTCTGACCTAATAAAATACTCCAGGAAGAGCTGATCACTTTTAATGTAGAAGTAACCATCTAAAGTAGTCAAGATTATTCATGCCATGGGTTAGGAGGCCCATTTTCTTGTTTAGCAGACATTCTTGTTTAACAATAAGCAGATCTATCTTTTAACTGGGTCTCTGGCAAGCAGGCCTGATCTTCTCCAGTGGCCATATGTGGCGACAACAGAGACGCTTTGCTGTGTCCACACTGAAGTTCTTTGGAATGGGGAAGAAGACCCTAGAAGACTCCATTCTACTAGAATGCCAATTTCTGCATGATGCCTACCTTTTGGAAAGAGGTAGCTTTGTGGTATATTTTATGTTGATAACAGGGTTTAATGAAAGCATACTGTATATCATGACATATTCAAATTAGAACATAATGTATGAAATGGCAATATACCATTCCAAATATTGTCCTGGAGCAAATCGTGTGAGACCCTATTACTCTCGCTGAACATGTCCACATGGGTAGACGTGCAAGAACAGCCTTGCAGTTTGCGTCTCCAGCGACCACATTTGTACATGATCTTTGACCCAGGAATGGCAGGTGGAAGGCTCTGAGCATTTGCCTTAGAAATCTTTTGCCATACCTTTTTGCCAGTGAATTTGTATTAAAGGCAAAGACAGAATAGGCTGTTTTCCATTATAAATTTGTAGAAACATTTGAATTGCATATGGAATATTAACATTAGAAATACAACTTTTAAAAAAAATGTTTTTGGTTTTTATGACAAATGCAGATTCAAATGATTTCATTATATATATATTTTTCTTGGTAAAATAGTTATATCAGGTATTCATCTCTCTTCCAGGCTTGCTCTTTGATCCTCACGTGGTCACCAGCAATGCTGTAGCCAACATAATATGCACTCTGGTATTTGGCCACAGGTTTGAATACCATGACTCCCACTTTCATGAAATGCTGAAGAGCTCTGACGACGTTTTTCAATTACCTGCTACCCCCTGGGGTTAGGTGTATGAATTTAAAAAAATAAAAATGTTTATGTATAACTTGTTATTTTATTATGAGTGTAAATAGAAATACTAATAATTAGTACTAATTATTATATATTTTTGTCTTTTTACTAGATGTATAACCAGTTCCCCACTCTCTTTCACTACCTCCCTGGAAAACACCAGACTGCCTTTGCCAACCTTGCCAAGATCAAGGGGTTTATCAGGGAGGAGATTGAAAAACACAAAGACGACAGAAGTCCATTGAGTCCAAGAGACTACATTGACTGTTACCTCCAGGAAATAGACTCGGTATAGTTAAATAAGTATTTATTCAGCATTGTCTGTCAGGTACAGATCATTCCCTTTGTAAACTAAACTATGTCAGGATAATAACTAGTCCTGAATAGGACTCTTGCTATCAGCATCAAGAATGCGATTTCCTACTGGACACTCTTATTAAAATGTACCTATTCATGCAAAGCCACTGGAGGTTCACATTAGATCAAATGGAAATCATTGACTAGTTTTGATATGAGTCAATTTGTTGAGTAGGGCAAATGTATATGCTTCTGGTGTACGATTACATAACTTATGGCTCCTGCGAAATTACAACTGTTTTTATGGCATGCTATGTCACAGTGCAAGGACATAGAAGCTTGCTTCACTGAGGAGAACCATATTTTTTCTTTAATTTCCTGTCTTCCATTTATCTGTGCCTTACTCTACCATTAACATTTTTCCAAAACAAAAACTTTTTTTAAAGTGCTTGGATGCAATACCAAAAATCTGAGATCATTGGTTCGTTGAACAGAAATCAACAGTATAGCCACAGCAACACATAATTGCATCCCAATTTAATAACACAATTCACACATGGAATATAAAATGACTGTCTTATTTTTTCACACACTTCGAATCAGCTCAAAACTGTTGCATTGCTCCTGATGCATATAGTTTTATGGAAACTGATAAACAATATTCCATGTTTAGATCATGAAAGCTCCAGGGTAAAGCGAGCCAATCAACTCCATTTACATAAACCATATTATCTATTGATGTAATACTTTACCACCATATTTTATCAGACATGGTTTATCAGACAGTTCTATGGTCTGGTGTACTCCAGTTTCTAGGACGATGATGAGGAAGAGGAAGTAGTGGTGAAGGCATGTATGGTACCCCTTCTGAGGTGGACATGGGTCTCCTTTAAGAGTTGATGTGAAGGGACATGGTAGAGCCCAAAATTTTGTATTGCAAGACATTCAATTTAAGATTTTTTTTGTTTGACATTGTAGTCTTACATTTGTTTTGACCTAATTTTGTGATTTTATTTCAACACTAAATACTTTTCAAATGTGTTCCATTATTCCACTGATTCTTTATACCACTCAAATTACAGAAATGCATAATATTTTTTAGAAATATTTTATACTTCAATATTATGGGATTGTAGAAACAACTAAACCGTGAACCTATCGGTTTGCTGTGTGTGGGTGATGTAAACTAATGCTCCCATGGTATTTCAATGCCTCTGAAGTTGCTATATTTCTTAAAAAAATGGAGTGCAAGATTTTGGAAACGTCATGACCTGAGTGTGTGGCTATGGAGGACCAAAGCTGCCAAAATTTAAAATAAATACATAAATAAATAAATGACTCAAAAATAAATAAAATACCATGGATTGTATTTTCCTTTGTATTACAGCCCCTATTACTTACTTTCCTATTTACATTTCTTTATTGCATTTAACATATCATTTTACATTTGCTTTGCATTTCGGCCTCCTATGTACTTCCAATTTACATTTTTACTTCGTTAGTACTTTCTTTAAACATTTCTTCAGAAGTTGGTTTTTACATTTCCTTTCGGCATTACCTTTTACATTTCTGTATGCATTGCTCCTTCATTATGCAAATTAGTAGGTGGTGCTTTTAGTCTTAGCAATCAAACTAGGAAAAGGCGCTATGGCTACTGGCTATACAGGTTAAACAATTAGCGCACCCTTTTAGACATTTGACAATTTATTAATTTGTCTTTATTCAATAACGTTTG
>JAVQIZ010216395.1:0-21108 GCA_036023535.2 Galaxias brevipinnis
CTCTCTCTCGCGTGTGTGTGTGTGTGTGTGTGTGTGTGTGTGTGTGTGTGTGTGTGTGTGTGTGTGTGTGTGTGTGTGTGTGTGTGTTCGTCCATACATGTGTGCATCAAATAGTTTGAATCATTATGGGTTGTTATTTTAGCTATTACAACTTTCTATTGCAAATTGATGTAAAATAATTTGATTTCCACTTTAACTGCCTTCTGTTGAGCTAAAATTAAAAGGGTAGAAGTTGCCCTCCAGTAATGTGCGAATATAAACGATTAATCGTGACGGTTTCTTAACTGAGAAGTTGCATTGTTCATCAACCTAATCTATTTTAGAATCTAATTTATTTTCCCTGTGTCGGATTTCATAGATTCAGGGAGTGCTGAAGAGTCACTCCTCTCTTTGTTCCTCGTTGCAGCTTGCTTGACCGCCCCATTAGGCAGAGATCAAATCAACAGAAGCCAATGATCATGAGCATGTTTAACACTGATTGCCAGTGCTCAAAAGGGACAACACTATATTCATGATACGTCTATGTCGGTTTACAGCTGTCAAAACGGCAAAACGGACACAAAGGCATGCTAACATGCACAACAACAAACTTAGAATGTAATTCATAATATAAAATGTATTGTTTGGCTTACACTTTATAATGGGCGGCGCACCTGCCGGTGTGAACACGTTTATGTGCTTGTGTGTGTTTTTTGGTGTGTGGCCTTGTGTGAGGAGAAGTGAGTCTCTCTCTCTCTCTCTCTCTTTCTCTCTCTCATTGACTGTGTGTGTCTGCGTTTGAATGCGAGTGACAGAAAATGCCTCTCGATGAGGCAAAAAATTGTGAACGTATAATCTTGCATGTTTTGCTAACTGAAATTTTGAGTTTTTGGTTTAAATGCTGGATGACTTTTCCAGAAGCGGTTTGCTTCTTATACTTAACTGTATTTTATTTGAATGCATTTTAATAATGTGTTTAAAATAAGTCATCCTTGCATTTAATTATATTTTATTAAATATTATTTGTGACACCCCCCCCCAAAAAAAAAAATATCAAAAGATAAACATCTCAATAACTCTAAGCACATGTGCTGCAATAAGATAATTGTGACATGAAAAGATTACAGCATACGCAGTGTTATTGCCATTGCTATTGTGTGTAGACTTTATTTGAAGTTATAATCTTTAGCTTAAGTACGTCTCTTACCCGTTGGCCCTACTTGGATATAATTTCGCAATGGTAATCACAACTGTCACTTTGAAATTATCCATGTCCAGAATATGACTCTATGCAGAATCTGAGGTGATATGATCCAGACAGTAAGGGTCAGTTAGAAAGAAAATTGATAAGCCTGAGTTGTCTTTTCAGTTTATATCCGGTAAAAGAATCTAAATTCTTTAGATTGCAACGCATGCACGCAGATGGAGCCTAAGCGCAGGCGCCAACATTTCTCTATGAATATTTATCTTCAGCACTTGCAGCGAGTAAACCGAGCTTGACGTTGGTTACCAGGGTATATACATTCACCCAAATGGCATCTAGAGCAGAAACAACAGCAGTCTATATTTCTAACTGCAGTTTAGTTTATTTGTTTATTTTTGATTTTTTTGCTTTAAAGCCTACGTTTGTTCTGTGACTTTAATTCGGTTAAATGCACCTTAAGTCTCTGGTCATACAAATAGTCAAACTATGTGTTTCTAAACAGGCGTAGCACACTTTTTCCACACATATTTAGATTTTTTCAATTCACTGGCAAGCATTCACAAATGTTGGTTACAAGTAGGACGTTGCTAATTCGTCCACAACCATTCCTTAATTACCTGAGTTGCATGCTCAAAAAAAGAAGAAAAAAAATCTTATGCCATGTAATTTCTTTTAATTGGGCTATCTATAAACGTGATGCATACAAACTAGCAAGGATAGATTGCCAGTTATTGATGCAACGACCCTAAAACTTGTTGGCGATGCACAGGCGAAATGTGACGTAAGACGAGAGCATGCTACACGAGCGCAGAAAAAAAACAGTTAGTTACCACTTGACGACTTGAGTGCCTACATGTCATCAGACCTCTGATCTTAATCTGCTGTGCGAGGTAGTTACTTCATTCAGGAGAGAAGCATTTAGTACCAAAGTTGTTGCTCTGCAAAGTGACTAGACCTAATCTCTTTCGTGTTCCATACAGTTTAAAAATAAATTCAGCCAACTCATTGTCTCCGAAAATATTTATGTCAAAATTGTATTGAAAATATGCGTTTACAGATGATACATTTTGTTTTTTACCAAGTGGTTTCAATGGTTTCATTATTTTGCTGTTTATCACCTTTGGTTTAAAACAAACAAAAAAAGGACAGCTGTAAAGCTTATCCTCGACTTCAGAATCAGATGCGCGGTAAAGCTTTGTAGCCTATAGACCTACTTAAATAAAAATAACTACAAATGTTGTTCTTTAACCAAAACATTTTTTCTAAAGGTTTTGCCAACGACACCCTTCTTTTTGCAGAGATGTAGCCCATATAGCCAAATGTTCTTTATTGAAATTGAATATCATCTCTTAGTTAACCTCTTACGTTGCCGTCCAGCGGATATGACGGAGGTGGTTGGTTGCTCTAACAATGTAAAGGTAGGGTTTTTTACGTTTTAAATAGTCACTCTTTTAATAGTTTAAATTACCCCTATTGTAATTATGGTACCCAATTATTTGACTAATGTCTTAATGCATATATTTTATTAGAGGTGATGCAGTACTGCGGTATAAGGATTTTAATTTTTTCTTTGAAAGTTTTACTGAAATGTCAAATCTGCTAAGCTGTGGTTTGTTTATTTGAATGGTCTGCGTAAAAATTTAAAACATAGGCCAAATAATTATTTGTAGTTCCCTAACAACAAAACTTGTGCAGATGTTTGCATTTAGGATTTGCTAATACGTTTTAACCAATTCCCATTTCTCAGTGGATTCTGGTTATTAACAAATAGATTTAGGTTATGATACGAGTTTCTTTGATTGTGGGTAGCAGCATGCTGTTATGTTTGCAACAAAAGAATTGTAAGGTCTGGCCTCTTGACATGTTGCTAAATGAGGTCATTCAAATTAAAAGTTTCCGTCAGGCCACTGAATCATTAAGTGTTATATTAGAAACACATTCAATGCATTCTTTAGAATTACTTTATGTTTTACGAGTCTGTGTCCCTCATATTCATTAAATGGTTGCCTTACACACGATTTGGTAATCATAGTTAATTTGAATGAACATTCAATGAGAAACAATATGAAGCAGTAACTGAATTCACCTTCAGATAGCTAGGAATATACTAGTAAGGATTTATGTTACAAACTTACAATGACTTTGCAAAAACTGTTGGGATAAAAATACGATTCGTTGGTAACTTGCATGTGCCTTCAAGTAGCCTATATGCTATCCTCAACTATTTTAACCTGAAATACGTGTCGATCCCTTGGGATTTAAACTGTATTATTATCTTACTGGATCTGATTTCGATGGACTCTTTCAAATACATTATTCTTAACTACTCAGATGTGTAAAATACATTGATAATCTTTGTCGCAAAAAGTTTTCCATTGTTACATAACTAATATATATGTATATATTTTTTTTATTATAATTTTTTTCTGTGGTGGGGGAAATTACATGTGGTTAGAATGCATTTGGATTTTTCTTTCCTGATAGATCCTCTCCAAATGTCACACTGAATAGGTGATCCCATATTTGGCTCTACTAGTCCACTTTCCATGAGACTTACACCTTTTAAGTGATTCATGTTCAATGAGAAGTGTTGATAAATTCTTAGAAGCAACAGGCATCTAAGATCCTCAACTATGGCTACATTTAATTCTTGTTTATATTGACACAGCCCCCCCCCCAAACCCCCCCCCCCCCAAAACATAAGGTCACAGGGTAGAAAGTACACTGTGTGATGTTACCATTATTCTAATGAAATTACATTTTAGAGCCAGCGGTTGTTTATAACACATAACCTTGGACCTAAAACCCACTGACAAAAAATATCATTTACAAAAAGTGAATCTGCTGACCAAAGTTTATTTACTGGGGAACGGAAACTTATGTCATGTGCCAAATGTATACGAATGTCTAAAAATTTAATTTATTTGGATTGTTTGTAAACCATTTTCAGGGAGAGTTTGTTGCCTAACTAATGAAGCCATGCACTCTCTCTGAACTCATAAAACATTTGAAAGTAATATTGCTTTAGGATCCTGGAACCACAAACTTCCTTAAAGTAGCGTACTAAATAGAGGCATGCATTTCAGCTCCAGCCTGTGAACTAGCACCCCACAGAGGATACAATATACAAAGTTACACAACCTTACACTATCAGCATTTTTCTACATTAAGGTAACTAGATAATCGCCCAGATATATCAGTCTGATTTACCATTCAAAATTAATATTGGATGTGAGCAGTCACAGTAATGCATAAATCATTTGATTTATACAGTTGGTAAATGAGGTGAGGTTTGACATTACATAATGTATTCAGGCAGGTATTATGTATTTAAGATTAAAAGGATGAATTTAATGGAATAACATATGATTAATAACAGATTCTGAAAAATCTATTTTCCAATATATTTTTGTCTTATTTAATTTTTGGCCTCAATAATTTGAGGTCTTGCATTTTATTTTGACAAGGGATTAAAGAACATTAAACTGGGCAGCACAAAAGAAGGATTAGGATTAGTGTTGACATCATGTGTGAAGAATGTGCAAGCGCACATTTGCAGTAACATAGGGAAAGTATTGCGGTTGCAATGAGACACGGGATACAGCATGATACAATGTACAGCCATTTAGCTGTTTTACTCCAATTACAGAACATTCTCTATTAACACCTACTTACTCTAACCAAGTTTTCAGCCAATTTAATCAACTGTCCACAGAATTGAGATGTAGTGTATCACTGATGTCACAGTTTGTTAAATAGCGAAAATGGCTTCCAGCTTTTTAAATAATACATTGCCCTTTAGGGTCTCGACGAACAAATAATTCTATCAAAAAGCTAATTATGCTCCCACAATTAATGTACCTTTGTAAACAGTCAAACAATGATGGATATTCTGTCGTGTATCCTAGCATGCTTTTACATTGTTAGCTTATCTTTAGCAGGGGTCACTCCTGCCCTCATCAGTGGCATGCATTTGGTCGTAAGGCTACGACCTCCTCCATACCACTTAACCCCTTTTATCTCACACTGAAAGGGTTAGACACCCTTCTGACTTGTATTTTTCAAACCCTGTAGAAGTTCCTTCATTGCCTGTTTAAACTTGTTAGTTCAATTTGTTAGTTGAAATGTTGCCTCTCCAGACCCCATTATAATTACCAGCACAATAAAAAAGCCCACACCAGTGTCAGCCTAATTTATACTTTCACTCTTGACAGTGTGAAGTTAGACAAGATACTTAATCAAAGATGACTTCTTCTTCGGAGTCAGACGTTGTTTTTTGTTATTTACGTGTCTGCTGTCATATTTTCACTGAGGCCCCAGGAGCTACAAGCTATTAGCTACAGCTTAGAATAGATGGAATGCTTTGGCACAGTAGCATAGCATGGAATTTCTAGCTCAGTCAGGTGGTAGCTCCCAAATCATTCCACAGCAGTGACAGGCTGCAGCGAGCTATACTACACTAGGATAGGCCTACTCACGGTCCTTGCCAATAGTGGGGGGAAATAAAGATAGATTGGTCTGCCGACCATACATAAATACACATGTGCTTACACACACACACACACACACGCACACATTGCAGCGCATACATACACATTTTTGTGACAATTTGGTACGTATGAAAAATGTGCACACACTTTTTTACATGTTTGTCTCTTACTGTCTCCATTTCCCCATCTTTTGATTGGATTGATTCCGTGCTCATTAGCATGTCCCATTATCCCCTGGAATATTCAAGGGAATGTTTCCAGTTGCTGCCATTCCAATTATTATAATAGACAACATGGTTCATGACTTTCAAGTTTCTGGAAGTGCTTCAGCTTTTAGTCAAGGCCTTCAGTCACATGTGGGGGTTTGGGATTTTTCAAGGGCATCTGTTTCCTGCTGCCCCAGAAGAGAGAAGGATAGGCAGAAAGGGGGGTTCATGGCAAGCTGGAATGATCCACCTAGAATTTGTAGAATCAAACCGTTGCACCTGGATGTAATTGTCCTTCTGCTGTGCTGGGACTTTCTTTTAGCACAAGAGGAGTAAATTAGTTTTCCTGAAAATGGCTGCAAGTCAGGACTTACACACTCACCTGGTGTCATCTTTTATCCCAAGAAATAGCTTCCGTTGCTATGAAAGCAAATCATAAACATTTTTAACTGGTTTAAGGATAATCTACTAACACATTTTCTGCCATGTATAAGCCATATCATGTAGATATATTCTTTTTTTTCAGTTGTTATACATAGCATCTTTGATTATTTGAGAACAATACATTTTGTACATTCAAAGTGATATAATGATATCTATATATTGAAACCATACATATAACAATAGCTTATGAAACATTGCATTTGCATGAACTGCCAATATTCTTGTGCTTAGACCTGAAAGTAACAAATGGAACATCAATAGAAGAAATTATTTTCCCAGTGAAGATAGACTAATCTTTTCTCTTATAAGATTAAGCAAGACATTTCATTGGTTTCATTACTCTATGACTTGATAAGCATGCTAAGCCATCCCATGCACAAAATGACTTTGATAATGGGGTTATGAGGCTGTCTAGGTCGCTATGGTGACTCACTGGTTGTGTGATCGCAATGGAGTTATCGTCTAAACTAAATAGCACCGTTTACCAAGATGACAAGAAAAAGGAATAAAAACCAAGGGGGGTCTTAGCGATATCTACAAATATTGATGAATATCAGGCAAGTAATCCAAGCGCATTTAGCACAGCCCTCATCCATTTGTGCTCCACATTTCCCCTGCACAAAACAATCTACAGTGTCTATTTACACTGATGATATATAACTGTAGCTTCACTGCTGAGAGATTCTGTTGTTTAGTTTTCATCTGTCAGTTTCTTGTACCATAAAACAATAATATTCAACATTTGAATGCACTGCTACTAACATTGAATTCATATGGAATCACCATAGGTAGTCTGGGCAGAGAATTATAAACTAAGATTTTAAACGTCTTTCTATTAGTTAACACAGACACCCTTTTTTTCCTGGCTCAACAATTGCAATTCCGTTACCGACCACTGGGAAACTCGTTAATATGCCGGGATGGAATTTCTGCATCTACTTCTGCTGTGTAGCATGGGCAATTAACCAATCCAATACTTCTTAGCTGTACAAAGCTAGAAACAGAAGAGAATTTGAGGAAAGAGAAGAAGACGATTATTTTATATTTCAAATAAGAAGGAGTTGCGGAAGGTACAAAGCATTTGTCTTGAAAATTTAAATAGAGAAACAACATATGTTTGTTTAATTTCCCGCGCAAACCACCTGGTTTCTATAGAGCAAACTGGTTAGGTTAAACGTTGATTGGTCAGAAAGGGTTCACGTGTGTGCTGGTTGATGGAGAAAGCCAGACATGATTTAGTTCACAGTCATGTAACCTGAAGAAGCGTTTTCTTTTCACAGAGCAACCTCACCATTTGTACTGCAGGGGTGAGACTGTCCTCCATGAATACGCGCTCGTAGATATTGACCGTGTAGAACTGCTCTTACTCCTCCTGTATTAAGTAGTGCCGTGCTCAAAGTGAATCACCAATTTCTCCGTGCGCTAGGGCAGACATGGTCTTTGCATACCCGATCTAACACTTTCATATCAGCAAAGTGTGAAGTTGTCACAAATATGCCACAAAAAAAAACTTTTAGTGTTTTTGATCTGCAGCGACCAAAAATGTGGTTTCACTGGTATTACTGTAATATTGAGCATTCCATAATGGTCCATTGGTTCTCTACCTCTGCACCTGTTTAATGAATAGTTTTCACAAGGGGATTGGAGCTCCAGTTAGTGTTTCTCTTGTTTGCTGACCCCCTGGAGTGTTCAGCTTGCAGGTGCACTCTAGAAACATCCCTGCCACCTGTGCACTGGACAGCCCATAAATGGTATTTACTATGTAATGATGCTTAGGTGGACAAGTAAGCACCTGGACAAGCCGGGATTAAACACATAATGGAGATGCCCCTATTTCACAGAGGAAACTAGCAGAGACTATGGTTTGCTATTGTTCTTTGGCTCCTGCATGATAATGTGTGTTACGAACCGTTCAGTCTTTTCAGATTTAATTTGGCTTTTGATTTCAAGCAGTGAAAATTGTCCAAACATGTTTTTGCTCTTTTCCTGTATTTTTTGACGTGCACTTTATTGGCACGGAAGTGTGTTTTATTAATGTCTTCAACCGCCATGAATATAGTTAAATGTTGCAATTTACCGCTACACTTTAATTTCTTCTTAACAGAGCTTAATTTGTGGTGGTAACATCTCTCTTGAGAGATGTTGCAATTGCAATCTGTGGAAGGTGATATGTTTAATCTATTGCCATTTCCCTCAAGGGGTTTGCCACATCTGGCTTGTCTTTTTTCAACTCTGCCAGAATCTTCACTGGTTGGTCTTCTTCACCCAGAGTCTCGTGTCTGTGACACATAACCTTCATGTGTAGCTAAATGATTGGTTGGAACTCTAAATCTTCACATTTTTATTTTGGTTGTGTGCACAGGTATGAAAGTGTATTTACATTTTAAATAGTTCTCCTTTTTTTCAAAATGTAAATGTTTCTCAAATTTTCAGCACCATGCATATCTCACTCTCTTTCATCCAACGTACGTTCAACGTAGTTTCTGCAGTCATCCAGGACTCCCGTTTCCTGTCGGATCACTTTGTCGGTAGCTCCGTGTCCCAGGTAGCAACTGTGACACTCTGCAGGTTTTCGTGCGGCCTCTCCCACCTGTGGCGAGGGCTAGCTCCTTGGAGAACACGGCCCTGCCAAACACTGGGTTTGATTTGTTGATGTAAGTGTGTAAAGGGCAGTGAGGGGACCATGCATTAATGGGTGGAGGGGGGAGACAATCGGCCATCACTAATCAGGGACCTCAAGGTTGTCATGAGGTTAATTGTGATGCAGGTGGCACAAGGGGAGGGAGTGAAAAATAAAAGAAATGCTTACAGCCTTACTGCCACAGCAGCAGCCATTATGCTTAACAGAAGACCCCGAGGCTATGCTTTGCCTTTCTCCCTCACTCCTTCCCCTGTGTCCCCTTCACCTTTTAATCTCTCAGCATCCACCCATTCTCATTCCACCCTGCGTGGATTCAAGAAAACCTTCTTTTTTTTTTTCAACTGTCAAAAAGGAAATGTAAATATTGAGCCTGTCCTGGTTCACAGTTGCTGTTGTGATGCATAGTGAACCATTGTTGTGCTCCATTGGAGGTGTAGCACTGCATTTAACATTCTCTGAAAGTACTGGACGTACTGTTGTTGTTTGTTTAAATTGACGGAAACAGCTAAACCTACTTGTCTTTGTGTGCGTGTGAAAGGCAATCTCCAAACAAGGGACTGGTCATGAATAAAAGGTGGCACATTGTCTTTCAAATGGCATTTGTTTAACTTTTTCATCTTACAAAGGCTGTGTTAGTTAGTTACATGACTCACAGACTTAAACCTCGGTGGGATCCAGTGTATCGGAACTGCATTATACTTGAAACAATTTATTTTAAGGTAATAAAGCTAAAGATGTAAAGATATTTTAGGGTAATGTATATAGGTTTTTTTATAACACTTAACCTTTAATAATATTTCTTTATCTTACATAATCATAGAATGTGGAGATGCTACAAATAGTTGTTGCATCTAAGCTTAAAGGAGCACAATGATTGGTCAGTGTTACGTTTCCTTTTTCTTTTATTTAAACGTGTAACAACTTTAATAATCCTTCAAAGACCACTTATCATGTGTTCACTTTCATCTGACACGCACACAGTGAACAAATCCTAGTCTTCTGGACTAGCAATCAGACTGATTTCTGTGGCTGTAAACTAATGTGGTCTGTTCACCTTTAGCAAGGACGGAGCAGGAGGGGTGACAGGTGAAGTGGAGTAAAAAGGGAAGGCGGTGAAGGGGCTTTTAAAAGACAAACATCTCCCTGTCTGCCAATCTGTCCAGGCAAATGGCACAGGTGTTTATTCAGCCGAAGATTGGACAGTAGCCAAGGCATCACTCTAGAAGACTCCATTTCCCAAGCGTATGTGAGTGTAATACTGCTAGGTTTGCATCTGATACATGACATGAGATATCATTGAACAGCTGACATGGGGGGATGATGGTGGTGCAAGGCCTTAAGTGTTGCATTAGGAGGCCAGGGTCCAGGGGACTGGATGAGGGCACTATTTTTCTGACAGGTTTATTTTTCATCAAGCCACTACTACGAGGGACCTACTAAACATTCTGGTCACCAATGTTGTTTCTATCATAAATGTTTTCTGAGAAAGACATTTTGAAAGGTAAATGGTGTTGCCATCTCGTCTTCCCCCCGGTGGTTCTAGAGATACGGTTGAGTTTTATCATAATGCCATCTATAGTGCAGAGCCAGGACCGGAAAATAACATGGTCAGTCCAACTGTAGCTCACACTGTCTGCTCTGATCGCCTCCTTCCAAAATGCAAAATGCTAATTTGCCACATAGCAGCTTCTTCTCGGTAGACTGCCCTAACATTTTTTACATGCAAAAATATGCATTCTCGTTTCAGCTTTATTCTTAATCCAAGTTTCAAACTTGCACCATCCAAATAGTATTAATCTAGTGATTATAAACTGCCTTTGAAAAAACGGGGATGTGAAATACACCTTTCATCTTTCACCCGCTTGCATGACCAAGACCTTGGTCTGACAGAGCCAGATAAAGCAGTGTTATTCCAACCACTGACTGACATTTACCACATTCATCCGGATATGTGACATTGAGAGGGACAAGCAGAACCAGCAGCCTGATTAAGGACCTATCATCACCTGTAGCTGGAGACATCCGTGACTTCACCGCATAGCCACATGGGCAGGAAATACGTCAAGTTCCAGACTAGCAGTGACTTTCGAATCAACCTCTTAAGATGAGATGCAACGTGAAGCACTTTGAAAACCATAAACGATGCTCACCTGAGCAGATCATCTGTTGTCACCATGTCTCTACAGGGATTGGTCGATCATGTCCATCAGTAGGCTTAGATGAGGAAAGTGTTTCACGTTATTTCATACCCAAAGGAGCAAAATGACTGAAACCACTAGGGAAGTTTGGAGTCAACCCCTCTATAGCATATATGATACGTTGGCCATAGCTAGCTTGTGAATGGTTTGAAAGGTAGAGTATATTTGGGTAGGCGGGTATTTTTTATCTGATAAGGTAAGGTAAAATGTCTAATATATTCAATAACAATAAATGTATTAAACATAATTAAATAAAGTTCAGGAAACCCGTGCATGACAAAAGCCGTGTGAAAAAGCTACTGGACGTCATCACACCAGTCCTCGCTCTAATTATTATTCAATATTGGAGAGGGATTCAATGTTAAGTTTGTGGTGTCCTCTCTTGCTTTCCCTCTTCTAAGATGAATCACCTACATAAGGAGATGTAGACCGCCTCAAGTGACAGAGTGAAATCCCAATGGGATTTGATGCCAGCAAATGTGTTTGCATTTCGAAGATCACACCCATCCCCACCACCTTTACTTCTCTTACATCCCATGTATTAGACTGAAGGAGATGTCACAGGCCATCAGCTCCCATCCTTGAAACACTAAAGGCCATAACATCTCAATGATGAGATACTTCTAGCAAGGTTGAGGGCACAACCAAAAACACTCAGTGACTGCCCTTTGATATGTTGAAAATGGAGTGTTATTTGCTCGCTAATTGTGGAGGTGGTGTTTTAGTAATTATGTGTGCTTATTAGATAGATGTTGTAGTAAGAGCCATCTGGCACATTTCATTATAAGAGAGTGCACAAAAAAATAACTGTCTCTCCTTATGTTAATAATCACTTGAAGCAAAGCAAGTAAAATTATGAGGATTTGGCTGAGCTGATATCGTCCTCGGGCAATAATGTCAATCTTCGAAATGCCACTTTGATGAAAGTAAGTGCTTTATACAAAATGTAAGGGTCAATTCTGTTGGCAGCAATGAAAGATAGACTATCTATTATTTTCCCTTTACATGCGGGGGGTGGGGGGGGGACAACGAAACATGGGACTTCCTACCCTCTCTCCAGGATTCCCCCGAGTGGGATGGATTTAATGCTGCATTACAATCTGTATTTTTACACTTACTTTACATATGATTATATTATTACATATTTTGCTTCTGCAATCACAATCAGTCTGCATTACAGACAGGGTTAGGTGTAATCCCCGAGTAATACAAATTGAACTCCCAGCTAATGATATTCATGAAGCTCAGTGTCCCCATATGCTAACCCTATGCCTTCTGCCCATTGTCAACGTTCCTACCCCCCCAGAGGTACAGGCAACGGTTAAGGAGGTGAATTAATCCGCTCATAAATGCAGTTTATCAGAGCCATCTCTGATGCCGAAAGCCTTTTTGACTAGGGTTTCTAGATAATGGTGTATCAACTGGCTTTGGCCCTGACTGGTTTCAGGTGAAACATTTCAGGTGCTCTGTGGTTGTACTCCTAAAAGACGAGTTCCCAGAGCATCGACACCGTGCTGTCTTGCTGTTTTCAAAATACAATACGTGTGGTGACTTCCCACCATATCTAATTATCTGAAATGTTGGAAATGTGCTCAGAATCACGGTAAAGTATCGTAAAAAAAAAAAAAGAAATTCTTGCATGCTATCATTAATGATTTTCTCAAGTAAAACAAAGTGCGGGTTTGTCTCACAGCTTATTCAAAGACCTAAACCCTATATCACAGCCATTTAACATAAAAACAACGGACTCTGTAAGTAAGGAGATAAGTCTTTGCCTCTGATTTCATTAAGCAAGCAGCTCTGGTAATTAGTCGTGCCCTATAAATCAAGGGGTGTGAATTTATTTCACCGTGGCCTAATTGAAAGTGATCTCTTTTATTTTTTCGTGTAGTAGTTGGACTGAACCATTGGATGGTGATAGATGAGGAATCCAGCAAAAACAGTTTGAGTCAGTCAGTTGGTGATTGATCAGTACCCTCTGGGATGGCGAGTGGATCTTTCTCCTCCAGCTTCCTTCAGGAGATTAAAGCCTTAACGACTCCCCGGCCTGGTTCAGCTCCCAATTGTGTGTGTGTGTGTGTGTGTGAGTGTGTGTGTGTGTGTGTAAGTGTGTAAGTGTGTGTAAGTGTGTGTGTGTTTTCCTCTGTCTTAGTGTTTGACCTTCAACTTTCTGTATGCTTTGGGTAGTGAAGTGACAGTTTCTCCTCTTTAAAGGAACAATGTTCCTTTATTAATGTTGCCATTCACTCACTACAGAAATGCCCCATTGCAGGAGTCCATTTGCATGAAAATTTCGTTGATTTATGAGTGGATTCTATAGTATTTACTATAATCCCCAAGGACATTTTTGTGCAGGCTTAGTAGTGGCCGTAGTGATGCCACACTACAGTACTGTAACCCCAGTTCAAAGAGGGTTTTGTTTAGAACCCCTTTACAAAAGCACAGAGTGACTTCACAGACTTCCCGAAGCAAAGGTGGACCAGCTGGGCTGTTTTGTTCGCCTCCTGTGCTTTTCTTCCAATCATCTTCTCCTCTCAGCCCTCGCCTCCTTCTGCAAGCGACCGGGATCCACACGGAAGATTTACAGACGCCGTTGACGACGGCATGAAAACCGAGGATCAGGCGACACCGGTGATTCAGGTTTGGTTTGTGGCATTCTGAATGAGCCAGGGCTGAATGTCCCAAAGGAATGGATGTTGCTTTGAAAGCAGAGGTGCGTCGGCAGGGATCACTCGGCATCTGGCCCTACACTCATGAGTCATCGTGACCTTCCTGTGAGGGAGGCAGAGAGGCACCTGGCAGGGGGTCCCACTGAAATGGAACTCACGTTTTAAGAGTATTAATCAATCAATAGACTGGGAATTGTAAGAGATGCATTTGTTTTGATTGTCTGACTGGAGTTTATCAAATGTAAATGTGGAAGCCCTACACCCATATCAAATGTAAATGTGGAAGCCCTACACCCATATCAAATGTAAATGTGGAAGCCCTACACCCACAATCTGCTGAATGTGATAAACAAAGGTTGAACAACAAAACAATAACAAAATTGAAACATTTGAACGCAATAAATGTGGCCATTTTATCTATCTCTTCCCAAGGCTTTGATATTTGTACTTTATGGATGAATGCTCTTTTATATTTTGCATACTACAAAAGAGAAGCATACATGATACTAGTTTGTTGAGAGAACTAACCTGAAATGGCAGAAGATTAGAGAAATTCTCACCACCATCCTCAAAAAGGCTAAGAAAAGAGTGGGAGACCTAGTCTCTCACACAAAATATATAAATAGCTCCATCCATGTGCCTCTGTGTCAGAGTAAGGGCTCTCAGTGGGGGTCAGACTTCAAAGCAACCAGGGAATTTTCCCAAAACAATGGGTGGCAATTCCAAATGTGGCCATCCTTAAATACAATTTAAACATTTAAAGTGTATCTGTCTGGATCAGTATCCTGAATTGTATACATTACACTTAAAACATGTGCCCTTATCATCAACATAACTAGATTTAGAATTTATTCTATACGTTTTTTTTTTCTGACATGCAGACATATTCTGTGATTTCACAATATATCAAATACGATTTGGTTAAATTTTTTTTTTATTTTGGACAAGCTGAAGAACTGACATCTCAAAGAAAGAAAAGCAGAAAGGGCTTCAGAGGATCTTGCTTTTTTTTTCCTGAATAGTTGGTGGGAAATGAAAATGACCTGGAGAGGTTAAAGGCCCAAAAACATGTCAAGAATTTCCAAGCCTATACGTCAAGGGTCAACGGAACGCATAAAAAAACACAAGGCATAAATATATTTCTGACACCGTTTTGATTTCAGCAGTGCAACAATAATTGCCTTTAGTCTAGGCAGAAACATATAGAAAGAAATGTATTGTGTAGTTGATGGGCTTGGCTTGCTGTGCATTGTGGGTAGCGTGGGTTGCAGCTCTGTTGAACCAGCAGGATCTTGGCGGGTCTTTCCAGTCTTCAGGTGCTGCAACTCTCTCCTCAGCCTTAATTATTATGGTACACAAAAAATCTAATCCCTTAGCCTTTGAAGCACTCGGCCAGCTTTCCAAGGCTATAGATTGGAACCAAACCCTGCATGTGCATGCACCCCCCTCTCCCACCCACCGATACACACTTTATGAGTTATGGTGATTCCAAGAGAAACAAGGAAACAATTTTTTGTGACTAACACCCTCTGTACAAGACAATATTGTTTTCATTAATGATGATAATCTTTAAATGACGTGATGGTTTTAGCCAAAGTGTATAAACCGATAACCGATAATGTCCTCATATGCTTAGCTACGATCATCATTAGCTCTTGGAACCACAAACATTATGGATTATTGAACATACTGGAATAAATACAGTGCAGCATGTTCTGTATGAGGGTAACTCACCATTGTTGGGTTTCATCATGGCATACCCAACCTGCTGAAATGTACTAGGTGTCATTCAGCTGAAAGAAAACCACAGCTTTTAGCTTTTGTGCAAAGAGCCCACACATGTTCCAAAGAAGCGTCAAAATGGCGTCTTCACCATGCTTCCGAACTGAACGGTAATCAGTGTTTATTTCATCATTCTGTCTTGATTTGTGTGCAGTGTGTGTAACGCTGGTTGCCCTCGTCCTAACTGGGATTTAGTCTGGCACAACGCAATCGACATAAATAGAGAGTTCTGTCCTCTAGATCAAAAGAGAGTCCCTGCTGACCCGTTATACAAGACAGTCATCCCTCCCCTCATGGCTCACTTTGGTCCAGCTCTCCTCTGTAATCGGATCCCTTGTTTTAGGACACCGCGAGCAGGAGAGCGATAGCTTCCAGAGCCCTTACCATGCTTCATTGAGAAACAATGTCCACTGGAGATTGGCAAACACTTTTAGAGCTGTTTTTTCAGGTGGGAGAGCTGTTGGACAAAAAAAAGTGTCAGATGGATTTTACACTGCCCTCTTGTGCTTTGACACATACTGTACAATTCAGGCCTCCTGCTGGCCTTGGTTATGTGCAATAGCAGTAAATAGCTTTAGAAAACACGGTATTTTATGATAAGGATGGACATTTAATATAATTTCATAAAGACTGAGGTGCTGGAATGACATTCAGTGCATCTCTAGAAGTAATTCTACAGTATCCTTTATTTTTAATTTTAAAATCTTTTGATAATACGGGAACAATACTATCACTTAAACTTACCCCACTTATGTTTCTCAAGCTTCATTGCATCAGGTAACCTTTTCCTTTCTGTGATGACTTTTAAAAAGGATTTCTGAACAGCACTGAAAAAAAAAAGATATCGACAAAGAGCAGAAAGGAAATGTGTTTAAATTGTTTGGATAAACAAAAAAAAGGACATAGTAGAAAGGATCAAATACAAATGAAAAGAAAAGACCTTCAAACCCGCTCCATTCCAACTGTGGCATATGTCAAAAATAAGGCCGAATGAGAAGAAGAAGAGAGGGGAAATAATTGTTTGATCTGTCCTTTTGCCTGTCGCTGCCCTAATCACTCAAGACTGATTCAGAAAATGCAGGCTTGAATGTCAGAGGGCCTCCTGTGGTGAGGTAGAGCGTTTTACCGTCTCTGGACGCCCATACCCCGGTAATCACCACTCTCACCCGGGCTGGCACTCCAGCACTCCCCTGATTGAGCACCTCAATCTAACAAGGTGCTATTGCTGGAGCAAGAGATTCTGCCAGCCTCTGACAAACCGGCGGATTGTCCCTGATCATGGTGGGACAATACCTTTTTTTTTTTTTTT
Source organism: Galaxias brevipinnis (assembly GCA_036023535.2). Taxonomy (NCBI): domain Eukaryota; kingdom Metazoa; phylum Chordata; class Actinopteri; order Galaxiiformes; family Galaxiidae; genus Galaxias; species Galaxias brevipinnis. Next base: position 16,923 of record JAVQIZ010216395.1, read on the forward strand.
GCAACCCGGCCATGTATGGAGCCGCCCATAAGGCAAAGACACCTGTCATGGCATTGCATGTAGGTGGTGTCTGGGGGGAAAAAAAGTTACTTTTATCGGGAACATGGTTAATGCACTGACATATTTATATGGAATTTTGTCAGTGCAAGCAGGACATTTCTTCTGTAAATTCAAAGTTTTTACCTAGTTGATTATTTGTGATTAAAATGTATAGAAACCATTTTACAGTATGGAGCTTCCCAATGAATGCTAACAACCTGATACCAAGCCTGTCTATTTCAAGATGCAGAATAATTAATGACCCCAATGGAAAATATTTAATATTTCACCAGTTTCTAACCACTAGGTATCAGTTTTTTTCAGTAATTATTTAGCAAAATGTAAAAAAGTACACACTGTTATGATACAACCACCTATCTTTGTAATCAGCATGTGCTGCACTTCCAATGTATTTTCAAAGGTTTTGGATTTAGATAAGGTAAGTAACACCAAATTGCGGGAAAAAAAAGCCTAAAGAATTGTGATAATAAAATAAGAGAGTGACCAGAACATAGTGGAATTCAATGATCTACATGATGTGTACTGGAAAGCCAGCATTGCCATTTGTATGCTGCTGTCTATTTACACAATTTTGAAAAGCCCGTTTTTTGATGGTAACACTTCATCACCACTCTTAGAAATGTAGCATGTGTAAAGCATTTATTAAGACATATTTTAAGATAACCTTGTAAAACACTTCATTCTAAATAGATGGAATAGGATCAGAATCCTGATAGGGTTACAGTCAATTATCGATGTTCTTAAATTATTTGAGCTTAGGTTCAAATTAGTACTCTTAGTAAGGCTAGTCAAAACCTCAAAGGGTTAGTGGCCTCTCAAGTTTAACACAAATTTTCGAAATATTAAGCCATAGCTCATGATAACTTTAATAGTCTTTGTTCACTTTAATTTAGCAGCTTTTAACCCCTGTTGTTTGGCTTTGACCAGCTTCTATGCTACCTAGCTAGCCAACCACCTCATGGTTAATGTATATAGAAATGCATGCATGGCAAAATTAAATCGTTCAAAGCCATTGTCTCTATCCAAAGCCGCTGCTGAATTTTAAGGTGTTGAATACCAAAACAATTACTCATTAAGGCACAGGATTCTTATCAAAATATCTGTTGTGATTATTGTTGCATGTAAACTTTTGCAATGCTGCAAATCAAAACTGCACACAATAATCCTTGTTTTTTAAAGTCACTAGAGGCAGTTAATATGTCGGAGATGATTTTAGTGACCCCTATCGTTTGCTTAGTGTATTATTTTATCCCTAAACGTTGCAAAGAAGACATGCAGAATACTCGTGGTCACTTCATATTGCTAGCATGATCAACGACTATACCCCAAGTATGGGCATCTCTTCAGTAACGCACTTCCTTATAACATAAATCAATTCGTCACAGTTTGGCTGGAGATCGTGCCTGATGACAGACAACATTTGTGTTAAATAATATGGACTTCTAGAGGACTGATCTGAACTGCGATTTTTTATACTCCCATAGACATTACAATATGCTATCAGGAGAAATTAATGGATAATCTGTTAATATAAAAAGGTTGCCTAAAGTTGCTTTAAGCAAATAATTATGTAACACGTGCCTTCCCAGTCTCATGTTGGAAGTCATACATAATCTGCTGCATGACATAATCTGTAATTTGGCGTCTGAAATGGAGCTCAATATGTTTTTAAATAATGATCAAACTATACAATGAATTGCTCTGGCCACGAATTGTCACAGCCCTGTTACACAGAAAGCTTAATAGAACAGCTACGTTGTTATTTTACCATATATTTTTTATATTATTATTGTTTAATAATTTGGCCTCTACTTTGAATAAAACCATTAAATTACAGTTAAACCATATTCTAAAAGATATTTATGACAATCCCACAAATCCATTGCAGTAAGTATCAACTGCATGATTTAAGGCACGGTATTCAGCATTTATGATCAATAGCAGCTTTTCTAAAGCTGGATTTAACATGTCATGGATGTCTTGCGGTTCTATCAGAAATAATAGCCCTCAACACATTTTAGAGACGTGAAATGAATTGTTGCCTTGCCTCAAGGTTTTTTAACCCCTCATCCTTTTTCCGCTAAATATAATATTGTTGATTTAACTAAGATGTATTTGGAGCTGCAGGCCTAGTTTAAAATTAATAGATGGTTTACAGGGGTGAGAATGGGTGTTTCATTACTCCAGCTGTCTCAACTGGAACTGTGGCAGGACCAGGGTGGTCACTCCATCAATGGGAATTATGTTCAATTTCTCAAGGAAGCATTTGCCAGACAGGACAGGAAGTATTGGAGCAACGAACTCCTGTTTAGAGCAGCACCTTACAGACTTTCTAGCAACAGAGCCAAGGGAAAACTTCAACTTGAACCATGATTTTCAAAAGCGAATTCCGTCACAGATGTTCATAATTTGATTTAGAATTTGATTAATAGTACGTTTAACACAACCTAAGAGTCCTATTCTCTAATACTAAATGAGGCTCATTAATCAATAAAGTGCATTAATGCAGGGAGACATGCTGGTTTCTAATAGAAAATGTAAGAGCTACTGCTCAGGGTTTTTTTCTTCTTCTACAGGTCAGTGGCTGAGGTGTTCAGACCGCTCATGCCTAAATCAATTTATTTAATGAAAATCTCTTTTTGCTAATAATGGACTTAACAGCTACCCCTACCCTTTCATTACCCATGACAAATCAATTAAGATGCCTACCGAATGCTTATGCTGTATTTGCTGTATTTCTTTTGAACACAACATTTTCTCAACCTGTGATCCTTGTAAAAAAAAAAGACCCAATGTTGTAACTAGCATTTACTGATTTTTTAAAAGTAAAATGTACATAGATTGTGTATTATGTTAGTTTAATATGGATGACATATTTTACATCATCTCAGTAGTTCTCATTCCAAACTAAAGGGAGGAGATGGTCACTGCAGAAGGTAATATAGAAAGCCATAGAACTTGGTTTTTGGCAATATAAACTTGTCCAATGACAGTGGTGTGACAGCCATTCAACGTCTGAAAAGTGTTACTCACTCCTAATAATAATGCTAATAATAATAATGCTTAAAATTAGCCTTACTGTTATTTCTGAACACCAAACCATATCACTTCTATATAGAGTCCAGAGACATAACAGAAAATAAATGTGTGTTGTAAATTTTTAAAATGGTGAGAAATGGATAAATAAATAACAGGGGGGAAACATTTAAGTACTTGAGCTGTGGATTAATGACTCAAAACGTTTGCCTGGCTACCTGAAAGCCCTTTCCCCATCTAATGCTGTCTAAGGCTGTCACGTTGCCTCTGCTTCATTTAGGTTGATTAATGATAAGCTGTGGGGCACAGCTAGAAGTCTAGTCTCAATTATGAAAAAGGCAGTAACTAGTCCGGTGGTGCTGATGGCTTTATTCTAGTGACAGCAGTGAAAAATAGCAATATTTCTAATCAGGGTTAAATCATTTATCACTTGGTTATTGGCATTCTTGAGACACCCTACCCCAGCCATTCAACCCTGACCTATCCGTTAAGACATGTAATTGTGTGTTGTGCATTCTATATCCATCACACCCAGTCCAAAAACCTTTCTCTCTTTAGAGTTCTAGAGTTTTGCACGTGCCAATAAGAATGTTTTGTTTTTTTACGATGTATCAATATTGCACGTATTGTTTAAGGCCCTTGACTGTTCATCAAGTCCAACCTGACGATAAACTTGGTGTTAGACCTTCCTTTGTAAGAATATTGTTAACCTCCCATATTGATAGATCTAATACATATGTCTTGAAGTATAGTTTAAACAAGAAGATAAGCGAGTTTAATTTGCACTGATTGAAAAAAAAAAGTTTTTTATGTATTATACCATGTAGAAATGGCCTAATAAAGAAACGAAATGGTAATTTGCGGAACAATTTTTAATATGATTTTTATGTTGCAGAGTCATACTTATGCTAATGAGTTATCATTTCACTTACATACTTCAGCAAAAGCATAGTCAATATTTCAATTTGTGCAGATTTAACCTAACTGTTACAAATGAATTTCATTAATGTTTTGAGTAATTGAGTAATAAAAACAATATGCATTTTCTGCCGTTCTGAGAGAGAGAGAGAGAGAGAGAGAGAGAGAGAGA
>JAVQIZ010216422.1:0-28954 GCA_036023535.2 Galaxias brevipinnis
TTAGGCCTTGTGTGTGTGTGTGTGTGTGTGTGTGCGTGCGTGCGTGCGTGCGTGGTGGTTGGGAAGTTTAAAGTAAGCCTTCATGGAGGAAGGGGGAAACGAGGCAGCTAGCTTTTATCAGACCTGCCATTACCCTGTGTGTGTGTGTGTATGTGTGTGTGTGTGGGCGTAGGGGTAGCTTTGAGTCACTCTTAATGGAGGAATGGGGTAAACAGGGCAGCTAGCTGTCATGACTGCCATTACGCAGTGTGTGTGTGTGTGTGTGTGTGTGTGTGTGTGTGGTTGAAGAGTAGTTTAGAGTAAGCCTTCATTGTGGAATGGCCATTACAGTGATTTGCACACCCCGGTTACTTTGTGTGTCTAGAACAGTAGTTGGATTTATGGCCGTCATAAGTGTGTTGCATCTCTTATTGCCTGCCTGCTATCATCCCCTCAGTCTTTACAGAGAACCCTGTCACAGCTCAATGCAGTGCGCTGCCCAGGAAAAGAGTGCTCTCCACGGAGGACTTTAGGGGTAATTGTGACGTGGGTGGGGGGGATACAGTGGTGGTAGCCGTTAAGTTTAACAGTTTAAGTTAGCATTTTTGTTTCACTTTTGAGCCGTTTTCTCAGTTTCAGTTTGTGTCGTTTTCTCAGTTTAAGTTCATGCAGTTGTTTCTAAATGTCTCTGGAACGATTCTGTCCCACCCAAAATTCGGAGAGTGCATGTCTCAAAAGGAATCTAGCGAAAGTGAAATGTGTGAGCACAGCTGGTGCTAATGCTAAGTGGAGCCAGGCTAGCCACCCTGCTAGCTACCAGACTGCCCCTCTCTTATTAGGTGGTGTCTGTGCTATGGGGCACAGCCGGTGTGCAAACCTGCTAACGTCTCATTTAAGTGAGTAGTTACTGTAAAAGATAAATGCATTTTGGGAGTCAAAAGTCATTAGAAATCAAGAGTGCATTGAAATCTTTTATATGCTTGTTTTCAGAAACATGATTATATATTGAATAGTTTTTAGGGTTAGGGTACTTAACGTAACTACTTATGCTTTAAAAAAAAAAAAATTTTACAACATAAAAAGACCAGTTACCAGACTGAAATTTTCCTTTATAAGGCCCATTTTGCTAACCAACAGTTGGAAGTGACTATGCCATACAATTACAATTAAGGTATAGTTTCAGAATAGTTCACATATTGAACTTTGGTTCACAGCAAGAAGCTAATTCCAGCCTTTTGAGGACACAGTGTCTCGCAGTGGCCGTGGCTTTCTCCCGATAAATCTAATGAGTCAGGAACACATCGACGCTGGCACCCTTTGGAAATATCTGGTCGTTATAGGCAACCATCTCATTTGGCTTTAAAATGATACGATGAAAACAAAAAGACTTTGATCCTCCAACACGATTCATTCATTGAATTCAATTAATATGTCTTGATGCAACCCCATTTATATATAGGTAGATAGATATATACACATATAAGGCAGTTGAGTCGACATCCTCTCTCCTCCGGATCCGGAGAGTAACCAGAGTGGATAAGACTTTGCTGGCATAATGACTCTAATTGTTTCCCTAAATAAGCTCTCCTCGAATTGATCTGCCTTTCCCGGCCTCCTCTTTACAGTCTAATTCAGGTCAACTCCACCACCTGTCTCCTGTCCTACCTGCCTTGGCTCGGGGTGCCACGGGCGCACGCTAATCGATGCCGCGACCCTGGAGAAATCAGCCTCGCTCTCGCTATCAGCGCCACGCAGGCCCCCAGCCAAATTGCAGCTTGTCCAATATTTATACACGTCAGTCATTGTTTTTCTTCTTCTTCTTTTCTTTTTTCTTCTTTTACCTCGTCTGAGGAACAAGACAGGGGGCGACGCGTCTGAGGTGCCGATGAGGGAAAACAGTCAGATGTGTGAGAGGATAAAAACTGTCAATTAGCTGCTGACGGTATTGTGTTTCGACTTATATCACGCCATTCCAAAACACCCTATGTTGATGACAGTTGATTGTGTTTCCTGATACCTGACACCCCTGGTGTTCACCTCCTACAATGCAGCGGAAACCACATCTCCCAGGACACTTATCTCACATTGCTACACTTCAAATATTTCTTTCTTAGATAATAGTTTTGGTAGTCTTCTTTAAAAAAGCGGTATATGCTGCGGAACGTGCGTGTGCATCCTTTACCAGGAAGCCACTATAACAAGCTTTAGTGTGTGTCGTGTGTGTGTGTGTCGATCTGTCTGTCTGTCTGTCAAGTGTCCATCTGCGTTTTCTGTGTGATAGTTGCTGCTTACATGTGAGCGTATTTACTTACTTTAGAATTAACCTTTGCATCCCCTCGGCCCTCTCTCTGCTCCCCTAAGACGATCCCGGAGTGGCTTATTCACTGCTCCCTATAGACCAACCCTGAGCGGCCATGTGACCGAGTAATTGACCTGGATTTGGGTTTTTCAGCGCACACTTTGCTTGTTCCCTTTTTTCATCTTCTATTTCTCTCACTCTCTCTCTCTCCTCCCTTGCCTCCGTCTCCGTTTATCCCTCTCTCGCTTTCTTCCTCACTCTCTCTTCCTCCACCATAACCTTCCTTTTTCCCTTCCTGTGTCTCTTTCGCCAACCCCCACCCCCCCCTCACTCTCTCGATGGTGTAGCTTTAACCTAGATAAGATATTGTTTGAAACGTTTCCCTTTAGAAAAAAAAGAAAAACACTCTTATTTTAAAACAAAAATATTAAGCATTTCACTAAATGTTCTGTTTTTGTATATGGTATGTGTGACATTTGCCTTTTTTGTGGATTCTTGTGTTCTTTGTCAGGCCTTGCGCTGTGTGTGACTGCCTCTCTTTCCCCGTGGAATTATAATGAGACGTATGGGCATGCCTATCTAAATCAAGTAAGTGTCTCCGGTGGCAACTTGCGGTGCCCTTTCTGCCCGTTAGACAAATTCAACATAAACAGATTGTGAAGTTGGTCGTGCTATTTTGTTGCCGTTGGCAACAGGAAAGTTAACTATGGGTCAGTCAGTCCTGGCTGTCAAAGCCCATATTGCTGGCCAGCCATGCGCTCAGTTCATTCTAACACTCTGAATTCTATATAATAATAATGATAATAATAATAATAATAATACATTATATTTGAGGGTGCCTTTCGAGATACTCAAGGTCACCCTAAATAGTCTATCTAAAGTGCAGGCTCTATATTTCAGGTGCTTTGTTTTTGTTGTGAACTAACTTGGTTTGTTTGGGAAACAGCGTATCATTAAAGAATATCAGAAATAAGTCAAATAGGAACTAAGGGCATCTTGAACTTCTTGAATCTGCATTATTCCCAGCTAGACAAGACATACCATCCTGATCAAAAACCCGCTACAAACATCAACGTTTTCTACCGTGTTACTGAATATGAGCTGCTTGTTCTCCACCACACTCACTCACACAAAAATATCTACACAAATCCTCCCAAGGGTAAAAAGATCATCTTCACGTTTTACCATCACTTCTCTTTCCCCAGACCTGGTGATCCAATCACACACACACACAGAGATACAGCTAAAAATTCACACCGCTAACAAACAACTTTAATGTTGCAGGCAGGAAAGTGGGGCAGTGCCCCCCCCCAGCAAGGTGAACCACTCATCCTGACTCCTAGCCTGTCTCAATAGCCTAGGACAAACGGAGGAGGAGGAGGAGGAGGAGGAAGGGGGAACGCATCAAGCCTTTCAGCCACAGCCAAGGTTTTGATGTCCTGAGCCAAACACCGCTGCTTACCAAAGATAGAACGCTCTTATCAATTAGTGGCTCTGGACACCCCCACTCTGGGCACCTTGGTCAGATAACTCGCCCTTGTGATGGGGGATTGGTTTCCAACAACACCCCCCCCCCACACACACACACACACACAACCCCCTCTCGCTCCTGCCTCTTGTCCGTCCCTCCCCTCCTGTCGTCCTTCACAGTTGGCACAAACACTCTGTTGCTGTCAGTGCACTTTCTTCTCTCCAGCCCTGTCTCTTTGTCCTGGCTCGTCCCCGTTTTACGGTGCAGAAATTTAAAAGAGAAGAAAAATAATAAAAACACTGTTGCATGAATGATCACTTCCTAGTACTGCTAGCTCGAGGACTTATACCATTGCAACAATCTTGTAGTTTAACTGTAATTCAATGTAAGCAATGCTTAGTATTACATGGAGACCTTTTCATACATAAATGTACAGAGCGCCGTACAGCCCGTCGGCAAAGCAACCTTCACTGGAGATTTGTGTTGTATGAACATCTTCTTCATCATGCTGTGTTCAATAAAAACACGGACGCACATGCTCGGAATCAATAAATATACCCTCATATCTCCTTCACAGACCAACAATAGACTCCTTACTGTGTTTCATGCAAATCCAGCGTTTCCCCCAAGTTAAATATTTCAAAAGAAGACATTGGATAGATCGCCTTTCCTGTTAAAAATGCATTCATTCGGGGAGCTCTGTAGCTAACCATAGTGTCGACATAACAAGCCCATGGAGGACAATGTTTTTTGTGTTCTCTTGCTTTAATAAACGTTCCCGACCTTGTAGTGTTAGCGACACAGCTTAGCGGTGGCACCGCTCATCCAGAAGGCCACCTTTATCACGGGGCACACACTCGAAACCACTGCTTTGAATGATTTATGGGATCATACAAGTTTTACGCCACTGAGAGCGCTAATGGCTTTTAGTGCGTAGGCCCCCGGAGGAGTCATTGTGCATGCAAAACTGAGAAAAAGCGCAGAACAGCACTTAAGGTTACAAAAATGTCAGGTTTCTGTCAGAAAAAAAAAAACAACAAAAAAAAGTTCCAGGTGGCTTTGGTTGTTGGTTCAAACCGGTTGGGTTTTGTACGAGTAAAGTTTTGTTCCTGTACACTCAGCACTTCATCTGGAAAAGGATGCTGTTCGTTAACTGCTTCCTAGGATGACAGGATGCCCCGTCCGAGTGTGAAGTACTTCCTGCTAGAAATGTCCTCGCCCAACTTTAAAATGGATGCTGGTCCATTTGAATAAACAATGTTTACCTTTCAATAATGAATGGCAAATCTTTTGAGTCCCATGGTAGCCATGTTGACCCTGAACCCTCGGGTGAGGGAGGGAGAGAGGTCGAGGTGAGGGCGGTAGGGAGGAAGGGCAAACAATGCCACAAAACAGATCAGACAGAGAGACAGGAAGACATACATGGAGACAGACAGACAGACATCTGCACATCCTAGCTGGTGAACCTCCTGTGCGATTGGTATGACGTGGTGAGGCATGCATGGAGGAAGTGGAACGGGACGGAGGATGAGACAAGCTGGATGTGTCTCTGAGACACCCCCCTTCCGTCAGCCATGCACCAGTGGAATCGGATAGCAACTCCAATAAATCAAACCTGTATCCCCTGCCACACGTCGGCTGGCTGATCAGGGACGGACAAGAGGCGACGGGGGGAGGGGGGGGGCAAGAGCGTCAGAATTATTATCACGAGAAGGATGAAAGGAATGTGGGAGAGATGAGGGTTGTAAAAAGGGAAGTGAGGTCGGGGATGAGAGGAATAAATAGAGGGTTAAATCGATGGAAAGATGAGCGTACGTTTGTGTGCGTGAGAGAGACAGAGAGAGAGAGAGAGACGAGGGTGAAGGAGGTTGTTACCCATCCCCAGTTACCTGAGCACTAAGTGACGTAGCAGTCATGTCAGCTAAAGATACGTACTGAAACGCCACCACCTATTAATAATTCACAATATTGCAATGGCACAAAAATAACAGTGAGGAGAAATAGAGTGGCGTTGCCGGGGTGGGACAGCACAGACTAAGTCGTGTAGCTCTGAGAACGGACATTTCTCTGGTTTGAGATGTTGTGCGGCTTCTTTTGAGTGGTTTCTGCACAAAGTTTCCAGGCAGCATCGTTTTTTTATAGGGACCCCATTTTTTCGTTTGCCATTGGTGTCACCTTTGTTTCTAGTCATTTAATCACTGTGTCTGAGAAAAGGAAGTAAGACAGTACTGGGATCAACTCGAGGCAAAGTAAAGGATGATGCTGTGGCATACATGTATACTTTGCCCAGTGCTCACTTGTACACTAATTGAACAAAGTCACATAAATCAGTACAGGTTGAGACAAAATAGAAAAATACAACCTACATGTTTTTATTCTGAGACAAGAATACTCGATGAAAAATCCAGCAGATTTTAACCTTGGCAAGCTGAAAAAATACTTGTTGTAAATGGCAAAAGAAATTATAAGTAAATTATAAGTAAAAATGTCCTGTACTGTTCTATCATTGCGAAATGACAAAAATCCTGTCCAACCCCCCTCCCCCCCACCCCCCACACACACTCCCCCAATTGCATCAGGAACTGGGAGATGGCAGTGTGGAATCGTTAGTACCAGTCAGAAATGATTCTGAATAATCAGAGGTGTCAGTAATCTCTGAAGCGAGAGTCGTTCTAGATCAGCATTCCCCATGCCATCTATCATTATTGCTCTCCCTATTGATAGAGCTATGTCATCTCCTGGGCTAGGCTAAGCCAAACTGACACCTTCAATTGATACAATCACAGGATGGTGACGGAACGCTACAGGAAATTTCTAAAATGACATGGCACAAACATGATATCTGGAATCAGATAAATGCAATGACAACGCAGAATGGCATTTACAAACACACACACACTCATACAAATACACACACGTACAACAATTACAAGAGAGCGCACTGTTTATGAAACTACTTTTTCACAAAGTCCAAGACATGCTGTGATGCTAATTACAGTGATGAGTTTAAGCTGAACTTGTGGTCATGCTAAAGTATGATTCTCAGCTACTTTAACTTTCTAGTCAATGCTAGAAATGTTTTAAAGAAAATGTAAATCAGAAATATAAACAAATGTCACATTACACAGAAAAGTATTGGTTCATGCTGACAGTAAATATGACATACTGATATGCAAAGGAATTATTCAGAAAATAACCAACTGAATTTCTTCGATTTGCAGTCCTCCATTTTGCACTTAAAGTCAATGTAGATTGCTGAGCGTGGCGTTTGCTAGGTCTCAACTGTAATCCATAGAATTGTGAAAAGCACCTTAATCATGATGAATTAGATCATTTCGAGACGCTTCTCGGCTCAATTCAATGTTCCTTGTTATGAATAGACTATTGACCTTTCGGTAAAACTATTAATCTCAGCTCAGAAAGCTGGTCAAGCATTTACTCTTCTTGTGCCTTGAATATAGTTCTTAAAGCAAAAAAAATATAATCTCTCACCTAAATTTTTGCTTGTTATAATTCAATCAACTCAAATGAAATACACTTATCCTATTTTCAATTCAGTACATTTAAGCCATTAACTGCAACTCCAGGGAATGACAGTTATTAAAATATTAAGAGACAAAAACAATTTTGAATGCAATGTTTTATTTAGTAAGAGAGACAGCATCCAGTCTCTCCAATGCATCATCTCTCCATCACCTAATCATCTCAACAGAATGATCAAGGCTATTTGCATAAATAGTGTGCTGACTCTCATTTACATAACTATACATTTGTTTCAAAAGTAAAATGAACAGATCCGCTCATAGTTTTAAGGCTGACTATAAATGTACGTTTAGTCTTCGTCTTCTTTCAGCAATCCTAATAATGTTTCATGTACACTTCCTGGTTCATATAAAGTTCATATATATACTGTGTTCTCTGCTCAGGTTAAGGATATTTCATAAAACTTTAATTTTACCTGTAAAGACCCAATGCTTGAGAATTAGTATGCCTGGGTGAAATTAAAAGAGTGTATGGTAGACTGATACCTTTTCACAAATAGAAACATGTTATTCTTTATTAAATTGTGCATGTTACCATGTGACCATGGTATGAAAAAAGGGTTTTTCATTTGTAAGCAGAGACGGTGTGGAGAGCTCTCATTCAATTCTGTAAAGCTTTGTCTGCATTACCTGAAGGTAAATGCTGAGAACTTTCTCTTTGATTTAACAAACAGTTCACGAAACTTCAGCTGAAGTTCAGGTAGATCACTCTGAAACCGCATTCACATGATAAGAAATCTGCACTTGGTTCGCAGCAAGGTAGGGCACAGAACATAGTGCAGACACCATTAAAGCACAGCACAGATAGACATCATCAACATGATGAAATTTACTGCTGCTAAACTAAGGTGCGCAGATGAATCATTGAAGTCTGTATTCTCCTTTTCACCTGAGTGCTGGCCCGGATATGTTACGGCAGGAAGCTTCAAAATAAATAGTAGATTCAGCCATGCCAAACTGAGATGTGATAAATGTTTCAGACTGATGAGTTTGCCTGACTGAACTTTAACTATTGAAAACCGGTTCAGAGCAGAGTCTTTGTTATTGTATATGCATGACTGTCAATATCAATAGTAAGAACCAAACAAAAACCTCAGGGACAAATTTTCACTGCACAGCTCAAGAACACAAACATGTATTTAGATACATTTCTTATATTCTATTAATGGCACTCAATGTCATTTTAATCATACCTCAGAAAGGTTGCCTATTCCTCTGGTGTCCTTTAAGTATTGAATTGTGAAGAACTGTCATGTCTTCAATTTGCAAAGGTTGAAGGCATCACCCCTCCCTCGTCTCACACTCTCTGGACAGGCTTTTCAGGTTGCTAACCATTGGAAGTCACTCACCAAGTAGTACAGGTGATGTATAAATGATTTGTGGATGAAGTCCCAACTGCCAATATGGATGGAAATTGATTCAATTCTACTTGGTCTACATTTCCTTGCAAAGCATATGGATCTTTAATTTGGTTTCCATTTTAGCAAGACCTAACTCATTTGAAGCCTCTATGAAATAAATATGGTCAAAATCATAGTGTCATAATCACCAGTGTAATAATTTAAAATAATACATTATTTACTGAATTCCGCTCAGTACATCTATTCAGGTCTAAACAATACAATGCAAATAACATAATTTATGCCCCCTCTCCCACCCCCTCTGATTATAGGTCCATATAGCAGTAGTGTGGCTCGTTTCCCTCACCCTTTGTTGTCTGATCCCGTTTGAACAATGTCAAGAAGAAAAATAATACAGTTTTATCTTCTGTCATCTTCCATCCATCCATTAGCTATGTCACTTATCCTTTGCAGGGTCGTGGGGGGGCTGGAGTCTGTCCCAGCCGACACAGGGCGAGAGGTGGGGTACATCCTGGACAGGTCGCCAGTTTATCACAGGGCTGACACATAGGGACAACAGCTCCCATTCATATTCACACCTACGGGCAATTTACAGTCATGGAGGAAACCCATGCGAACACTGGGAGAACACGCAAACTCCACACATTAAGGCCCTTGGGTCAGGTGGGGATTAAACCCAGAACCTTTTTTGCTGTGAGACAACAGTGCTAACCACTGAGCCACCGTGCTGCCCGTCTTCTGTCATCTTCTGTATTGTAATTGAAGATACCTGTGGAAATTGGCATAACTAAGAAAATAAGAAAAGAAAATCTAAGCAGTTGTCAGAAAATGTATTGATGTTTAAAAGTTCAGGTTTCCTGCATTATTCAGTTATTCATTATTGTGGATATGCTAGAGTTTTGTGGTGATTAAGGTTCAGGTTCTCCAAACTTTTAACATCTTGTAAAACTACCAGCAGCTGCATTCCTAAAAGGCTCATTCCTGTCAAGCTGTTCCGTCTAGGTGACTGCGTTTGTGGTGAGGCAGCCGAGCAGCAGCCGAGCAGCAGCACGTGACGCAGCCAAGCGGTCGAAGCACTGACCTTCTCCGTGGTCATATCCCTCCCCTTATGTGTCCGGGCCGGGTCGCCATGGGCTAAGAAGCAATCTGGAAAAACCTCCCGGTCAGCAGAGGGAAAGGCTTGGCTCATCAACCCAGCACCACTCGCTCACCCAGACCCAACAGAGGTAGATCGAATGAGTGGTGGAGAGAGAAAAAATAAGAAACAAAATAACAAAATATTGAAGACGGAGAGATTATTGGGGGGGGGGGTTACAGAGATATACAAACTGGCATACAGAGATGCAAACAGGTATGTAAGTAGGCTGGAGAGAGACAGAGAGAGACGGGGGTCCGAGAAACGAGGGTGCCAGACAGAGAGAGAGAGAGAGAGAAAGAGAGAGAGAGAGAGAGAGAGAGAGAGGTATATTAACTGCTAAACGTATGCAGAGATAGAGAAAAGGAAGGGAGCGATAGCGGGTCACAGAGAGACAGAATAAGAAGGGGTGTTATATACTCGTGCCGAGACAGAGAGTGTTGAGTCCCATGCAAATGGACCTGTAAACTATGATTTCAATCAGAGAGCAGTGGTGAGTGTCACGACTCGACATGTTAAATTGCACAAAAAATTAGTTGACGAAGAATTTTGGGTTGGGTAAGTACAAACATAAATAAATTAATGTAACACAGACTAAGGTTCCGAGGGTAGGATAAAAGATAGTATAGCACAGATAATAAAAAAAAGGTGAGCAAGCCAAGAGAACGAGCAGGTGTTAAAGATAGAGATGGGCTTTAGAGTCAAGTGGAGCTCTGAAAGCTAGCAAGCTATACTCTGTGTGAGGGTACGGCATTGCCATTGAACTGGCACCTCTTGCCAGCCATTTCACTGCTTGGTGTCTTCCCATTGGTCAGGGTTAAATGAGATGAGTTCACACACACTGTTTTGAAGGAGGCAGGAGATGTGGAGAGGCAACAGGGCTCAGACAGTCAACCACCCAGATGACCTCTGATTCACACAACAGACGAGAGAGAGAGAGACAGACAGACGGGGGGGGAGGTCGGTGGGTAGGGGGGGAGAGAGAGAGAGAGGAGGGAGGAAACTGTTAGGTAGTCTTTGAGTACTTTGAGGTACTTTGGTTGACACGCAGAATATATAGTATATATATATGGACACGCAGAATATATAGTATATATATATGGACATATATATATATATATATTCAAGACTCACTTTTTTTCAGTTAAGGCTACAATATCCAATTTATCGGCAGAGTGTGCCTGGATTCTTTGTTTCCATTATTGCAAGCAGCGGCGTATGACCATTTAGCGGTGTACTCTTTTATTTCTAACTGATTAGGCTCAGAGCACAAGCCACACAGTGCACACTCATTAGAGTCTGCTGTAATATTGGAGATTTAAACATACATCCTCGCTTCGCCGAGCGCACGACTCCCATTCACATAACTATGTCATCACCATGGCGATGGTGATGGCGGCTGGTGCAGAGTTTTGTGAAATCCCAGAGAAACTGCTCTCTCTCTCTCGGCTTCAACCGGCAATTGGTGTTTAGTCTTGTAACTTGGTTAAGATAGTGACGCACTATTTGAATCATTGTTATGCAATCTGATAAATGGCAACAATGTCCATCTCTTGATTTTATCTCCTTCTAAAGGTCATTTATTATTAAAATAGTCTCTTAAGTTTTTTGTGTTAGCTCAAGGCACTGTCTTCATAGCAGGGATGCAATTAAACAATGCTATGAAACAATCATTGTAATCTTCAACGTCCCACGGGATCAATAAAGTATTTTCCATTCCATAACAATAGCATGCCGATTTATTATCATATTTGTTTATTATATGATTTGTAATCTTCTTAATATTAGAATATATTCACTGGGTAAAAAAACATGATAATATATATTCAATTGATCTGTACTCCTCAGAAAGCAAAGGACTTTTAAGTTCTTGATTTGATTTAAGACGCATTTATTTTAGGTTTTACTCCAAAACCTGCTTGTACTGATATGATACATAACTTGTAGTGAAATTTTTTTTTTCTTCTCTTTTACGTTCTAGGCAGCTACTAGACAGAAACACAGAAATGTATCACAAAGCTTTCTGTTACTATCCAAATGGCTAGAAAATTATAAATGTAACTAAATATCAACGCATGAGGATAATGACTCTATTGCTATGTAAAGTAGTTTGTGTATATTTGCCCTTGTTCATCTATTAGATCACACTATCTGGATGACATTGCGTAATCACCACCGACACTGACGGTTCAGACCAAAACAAACTGTCTAATATGTTGTTCTCTGGAGCTCTAATCTGTTCAGTCCAAATCTAATGATAAACTATGGCACTCCCTCTTTTGATCTGGCCTTCAAATATCAGCTCAAATCCTTTTAACTATCCAAAATGCACGGCTCGGTTTTATTCAGCGACCTTCCAATTTGCCTCATTTTACCTCTGCAGTTTTTATTTCTTTATATACATATTTTTATTTTAATCATTACTATTCATCTTTTTTTTTCTCTCTCTTTTGCACACCAAGAAAATAACCAGTTTGGATGTCTATGCCTCCTTGGTAAAAAAATACAGCCACATTAATAAAGTAACCTTCCATTTGCAACGCCGGCTGATTATAAAATGGTATTGGGAAAAGACAAGAAAACACTAGATTTGAATCTACTCACTGATCTTAGCTATGATGTCATGTGAGCCTCCGACTCTTACAACTAAGGAAGTGACACATACCTGTCTTTGATAGAACTGCAATCTGCTGTGGACTATCCTTGTTATGTTAATATGTTCATGTGTTTAAAGTGAGTAAAAAATTTAAAAAAAAAATTATAATTGTTTGCGTGCCTTTGTTGCTGCCCCTTCATAAAAACTCTCCACTCCGTTTCAGTGTTCTCTCAAGCAAGGAATGTTTCATTACTTTAAGCTTGACTGTTTTGTATTATTTTGAGAGGAACATCTTCAGGAGTTGGTCACACTAGTGTGTGTCATACACACATTTAAATAAATATGTGTAAAGAGTGAACCAGCTAAGACTGAAATAAATAATGCATTCTTTTTTTAAGTCACTTTATAAAAGAGTGGTGCCCACACGTCTGAAAACAAAGCCACAGAGTTCCTTTCATCAAAACGGTTTCATCCCTTTGCTTTTATTTCCCCAATAGTTGATCTCGAAGGTAAACAATGTCAGGAGCCAACGGATAAAACTCTTTCCAAACCTTCGCCGAGGAAACATTGAGTCTACGCGCCTGTCTGAAGTGCACAGGAAAGTGTAAGGTGCATTCAAAGGGCAAGTAGGCACTATCAAGTGACAACGTCTGAGTGAGTTCAACTTTCTATTTCACGCCTACCCTCCACTCTACCTGGCTTTGAAAAATATTGCCTTGTGTTTTCACTTTGATTCCAGTTGAACTGTTGTCTCACTCCTAGATGTGTGTGAGTGCTGCCAAACAACAAACCATACTGTATATTACAGTTTTAGGAAGGCACTTCGCACAACTTGGTGTTTGCTAAAGTATGTTACACTCATGGTGTTTGTTTAAATCTACGGGATATCGGATTAAATATGCCGTCGAAAAACAGGAATAGATGGTGGTGTTTGTGTGGGCCTGAAAAGTGGGTAGTGTACAAGTTAGCACATTAGCTCTGAATCCTGAGTAGTACTCTGCTTTGACTCTCCCGTGCTAATGAAGGATGTTTAAGCCGTTACATATGCACACCTTTATTTGGTGTTCTTCCTTACGCACACAGCCTATTCTCCTGGGGCTGCAGCGGAGCTCTGTGCAAACTCCAGGTGCTCGCTGGAACACAGTCGCTGGTGGTGGTGGTGGTGGTGTGTTGTTGTTTTCCTGTCTGTCTTCCTATTAGCTGCGAAAGAATACGGGGATTAAAGGAATAGACTTTCTGTGGTAGATGTGCAGCTGAACGCCGTCTGACGGGGGGGAGTTGGTGGAGAAGAGACGGGGAGGGGGAAGGGGGGCTTAGAGAGCTAGAGAGAGTGTAAAAAGAGTGGAACACAAACAGCCAGTTGGAGTTCTAAACAGGGAGGGTCAGACTGCAACTGAGAGAGAGAGAGAGAGAGAGAGAGAGAGAGAGAGAACAAGAGGGGTGACTAGGGAGAGTCAAAGAAAGGGAAAGTTAAAAAAGGGAGGCACATTAGTGATCTAAAGGAAACAGTTTAGGTGACATCCTGCTTCAAAGGGTTAGTATTACCACGGTACAATTATTACTACATTACTTGTTAATCCATGCAGTCAGTAAGGGTTGTATTATTGGTAATTGTTGGTCTTATGTTCGTGTTTGTTCGACAGTACATTCAACCTTTCTCTTTCTCTTCACCTGTCACTTATTCAAGTCTTGCCGATCCTCCTCCCTCTGTCTCAATTTTATCGGACTACTATCATCCTCTAACTCTGTCTCTTTCTCTCTTTCACTTGTATATTGTATATATACACCATCTCCCTCTATCTTTCTCTCATAAAATGTTCTCTCTATATCTATCTATCCTACCATAACCGCCTGTCTCATTGTACCCCTATCCTCCCATCTTTATCTCTCTCTTCTTCTACCCTCATCCAGCATTAACTTGTTCCCTCCATCTTCCCCTCTCTCTCTCCCTCCATCATCTCTCTGTGTCGCAGACAGATACCAGCTCACCAGAGGAGTCGGTGAGCGAGAAGCCCTCTGACGTGTTTCCACCTCGCTGCCTCCCTGATTGCATTGTTTACAGCCACGAGACAACTGCAGCTCGGCACAGAGCAGAGCATAATTAGGCCTGCACTGTGTCTGTCTGCGTCCGCCACTGCATCCTTCAGGGGCGACAGGCGGCTCATCGACCCGCAGAGGAGAGGGCGTGGTCCTGCCCTCGTTCACCAGCAGGTGAGGGTCTACCACGTCGAGATACCTCAACTGACACGTGGAAAAAGCAACGGTCTCAACGTCGGTTGGGTCTACAGTGGTCTCGTCTAGTCCTCACGCACATGTAACGCCGCCTCGTTTGTTGTAGAATTTTTTTGACACCCACAACAGACAACTGGTGTGTGAGAAGACGCGGGAGAAATCAAACAACGACATCTACGTGGTTAACACGGTTGTGTGCTACAGTGTTGTCTGTGTGCTCCGCCCAGGTCTATTTGTGATGGAGGAAGGTGAGATGAGGATTCAGTAATATTCATTCACTCTAGCGAGAGACGCGGGGAAAAAAATGGGGTGAGACTAACGACGCATGAAATATTGGCAATTCTCGTAATAAATTGAGTCACAGGCAGTCCCCCTAACGCTTTCGGCACTGCAGTGAAGTTTCACATGAATACCCCGACATGAGTTTAGATTAAGGCTATAAGATCCTCTAAATGTCATCTGATGTTCCCTCTGACAGACTGGTTCCTAGTATTTTTTTTTCTGTTTTCTAATTACATGCCAGCAAACATGTATTGAAAAAAAGAAATCCAAGCGGCTGGAATGTCAAATGCAGCATGAGGCATTAATTATTAGGAAAGCCGTCAATTATTTTCATAGCAAAACGTGGAGATTGTAATTCCACTCCCACCCCAACCTCAACCCCCTCTCTCCTCCCCCCCTCTGCCTCTCCCCCTCTCCCCCCCATACCTCCCTATCTGCCTCATATTAGCACACGAGTAGCATCTCTGAATATTGATGTTAATGTATTCCACACCTTCCCCTCAAGTTGTGCCACATCAGCTAGCGAGCGTCTCTTTGATGTTCCCGGTGTAAAAGCACTTGAGTCTCGAGACCCCTTTGATTGTGCGAAATATGCTGTGTGTTCCGTATTAAACATCTGTTAGCAATTTTCCTCCTCTCCACAGGGGACGAGCTACCTTTGTTGACCTGTAATCTTTCTCTTTATTGTCACTCTCGCTCTTCTTTTTTTTGTCTGTCTATCCCGATACGGGGTTTGCTGCCGGCATGTCTCACCAAAAGTAACACCGAATGGGGTAGAGAGAAAAAATGTTTGCCGAACATAAGATGAAATAAACACATGATGTCCCTGTACAGCGGTTGTGAAAACTTCAACTAACCATTTCTCAGTGACCTCTATCATACACGATGCTTTAACCCGCAGCCTTCATTAGCAGCAACAACATTTGATTAGGAAACTACACTAGTGACCTCCCTCAATATATTCTTCACTCAATATCCAGACTCTACCAAGGCCTTCATCAGAAGTGTTTACGTAAAAGAAAAGTCCAACCATCTTTATGAAAGTGGATGTCATATCCTGCCCCCCCCCCCCAAAAAAAGATAAATAAATAAATATCTGTTTAATCAGAAAATACATTGTTGATTTGTTCACCCTTTTCCTGAAAGGCAATCAGGGTCTATTGTCTTCCCGCTCTAAGAGGGATGTTCCCCTCAACGCTTCACCTCGTCATCATTAGACTGGGATCCTCATTCATTAACACCAAGGAGGGAGGGATGGAGGGAGGGAGAAAAGGGCCCTGGCCTTCCCATGTTCAACTGCCCTTTTCTGGCCCCGGTGCAGCGATTACGGAGAGGCGTCCCTGGCTGTCTGGAGAATAGGCTTCTAGTCCTGACGGATGGGGTTTCTGCCTCCAACTAGAATTGGTCTCAGCGGATGGCGTACACGTAAGAACCTCTTAAAGCCTTTAATTTGGAGACACGAGACACTACGCCCCCCACACACCCCCACCCCATCTCCTGAAACACACACGTATAAACGTAACCTTTTAGTGGATGAAATATTTAAAAGATGCACTTTTATTGTTTTCGCTCTGAAAGCTCCCTGTCTGTCTGTCTGTGGACTGAATGAACGTTTTTACAACAGTCCTGTGTTGCGGGTAATATAAACGCATACCCAGAGCTGTGTTTACTTTCGTCAGTTACGAGCACCAGGATAAGTCTGTTATGGCTTGTATGAAGTGACACCCACATCCAAGGCCTGTCCCAAATGGTAAACTGGAAGATATATATCCCACTCCCGTGTCTTTTTTTCATTTAATGTACGACAATATTTTGTGGAAGCCATACACTATTGCGATGCACTGAATTGTACCGTAGATCAAATTAACCAAAATGGCATCCTCTATTCAAATACTGGACAATGGGTTAGTTGGAAGGATGATAGCATTGGGTTCTTGCCTCTATATAAGTCTGTAATAATTGTGGGACTGGGTCAATTTCTTATTGGATACTTCGTTCAAGGTTTCTGCAAAGAGACGAGGGTTCTGCCTCATTGGATATGGCATTATTCCCAGGAGAACTGCTACAGTTGCTGAGAACCTTGAAGGCTGATAAAATGTGTGTCCTTGTGAAGTCTTCAGTGTCAGAACCCTGGGAGTTTGAGTTCCATAAATGTTTTATCTTTTGACATAAAAAAACAAACTATGATGGTATGTCAACGTTCAGTGTTCAATTAAATTGGATTGTAAAAAGTAGAAGATTAATTAGGTTGATTTCTTTTTTTTGTTGGTGTCACAGCCTTTTTTTTCTCAACAGAACAATATAATTTGTTTCATACCGCTATGATTTCTTTGGTTTAAAAGGGATCCTGTTATGCTTTTTGGGTTTTTACCTTTCCTTTAGTATGCTATATAGCTTTTTGTGCATGTAAAAGGTCTGAAAAGTTACACAGCCGATAGTCCACGCTAAAGGGAGCTACTCTCTCTCACAGAAAACACTGCTCCTGAGTTGCTTGAAAAGCCTCGTTTGTAGTCCAACATTTTCCTCTGTAAGTTATCTACGTCACCAAGTCACACATTTGAATATTGTTTGGCACACCCTCAACCAAAGCCAGTCAGAGTGGAGGCCGGATGGTTTCGCCATGTCGTGAAAACGCTGTTTAAGTAAGCGTAAGGGTAAATTCCATTTGTTTGGCCAGCTGACCAATTACAGCAAACTCGTCGGGAGGGGGGGCCTTAAAGAGACAAGAGCTAAGACGGAGCACTTCAGACAGAGGGTGAATAGCGGTGCTGCAGATCCAGGCAGTTTGGATAAAATAAATTGTTTATTGAACATTAAAACGCATAAACTTATTCTAGTAGAACTCCCAAATAAAGATATGAACCTGAACCCCGCGACCCTGCAAAGGATAAGCGGTATAGCTAATGGATGGATGGATGGGTCCTTTAATCAAATGTGTCTTTTTGTGTGTGCATGTGTCAACTTCCTATCAACCTTCTCTGTGTTTGTAAACTTAATACTGTAATAAGTGAGTAAGGGAGTCTCTGAGACGGAGAGAGGGAGAGAGAGAAAGACGGTGAGGTTCACCCTGTGACACTAGGGGGAAGATATCTCACCCACAGACTTGAAGGTTGAGCTGAACTTCAGTCTGACATTGAAGTGCGGCCCCTACGGGCCTAATCTGCTATCTTTAAAGACAGGCCGTGGTCTGGAGCGGGCTGAGCTTCACAGGGAATGAACAAGATCTCACTTTTTTTGGTGGGGGGGGGGTGTCTGGGAGCTAGCTAGAGCACATCGATCTTTGACTTTATCGGTAAAAACGTCTCAGGTTCATATGAGAACCCAATGACGCGGAGGAGGAGGATGAAGATGATTAAAAACGATATACAGAATGATGAAGAGGAATACAATAAAGAGGGGGCAATGATGACGAAGATGAATACAATAAAGAGGATGATGATGAAGATAAAGATGATGAAGACAATGATGATGAGCTTGTCCACATAGTTTAGTTCCAACCCACCTTTCTCAACCTTTACTAGGAAGAGCTGTTCGGTGAATAGGGTTAATTTTATTTTTCTGTCTCTGTCTCTACAAAAAGTTTCTGTGAACTTGGTCATGACTTTACACCTCTTTCTTCTAATTAGACGGGAATAGTCATGGTCTTTTGTCTGTGTGTGTTTGTGTGTCTGTGTGCATGTGTCTATGTCTGTGTGTGTTTGTTTGTTTCAGTTGGTGCGCTGCGACTGTGATATTTTATGTAGTTAGATGCACAATAATTCTTTGGAAACTTGTTAGGAGTGTGCGTGTGGAATTGTGTGTGTGACCTTTATGAGGTACCCGTTTCTATGGGAACAGCATCGGACTGAAAAAAGCTGTGCTGTATAGCGGCCTATAATTTCAGTCCCCTTTAAACCACAGCCAAAGTGCTTTTGAGCAAGGCATGGGTATGAACCCTGGTGTGCATTTCTCTGAATTATACATTCTCTTAAATCAAACGAGGGCCTGCCACACACATGCACGCGGACACACACTTCACAAACTTATTTTGTTGATGGTTTAAACTTTCATTCAGCAGGGTAAGAACATCTATGAGCGTGGATGGGTTGGTTTTGAACTTGGCTTTCATGATCAATTATTCAGTGTATTTTTCGATGGACCTCTGAAACCGGTTCTCTTATGCAATATTAATTATAGTGCCAAAATATATTGCCGTTTTTCAATCTATCAGGGTGTCAGAACTCCCTCCCTTTGAACTATTGAAGTGCAATGCTAAGAGAGAGTGAAAAGCTATAGTTTAAGCTACTTACCAAACTCACGATGCAGCCGGTTTCTTTCAGCTTTCTTCAATGGCAAAAGCTGATTTCTTGGAGAAACCTACACATACATTTTGGAGAAACAGAAGATACCCATACAAGGAAACAAACACACACATTGAGAAACCCTTACCACAGCCTCCACCATCCACACTAACGAACACACACATTGAGAAACCCTTACCACAACCTCCACCATCCACACTAACGAACACACACATTGAGAAACCCTTACCACAACCTCCACCATCCACACTAACAAACACACACATTGAGAAACCCTTACCACAACCTCCACCATCCACACTAACAAACACAAAAGCATTAACCCCACCCCAAAATTCACCCGCCACCCAACCCACACATTAAACACACAAGAAAACCATTTTTGGAAAAGCAATTATAAATAAACTAATGTTGGTCATAAATCTGGCTTGCCTCAGCAGCCCCAAGCTGTGTTCTGAAAATCAATCACACACAATTAGAGGCTTCACTGTCGTTCTGAGCAATCTGAATAGCAATGCACATTCACAAACCTAAACGTCCTTGCTGTTGTTGTCCTGTCATGTGTTTTCTTGTCCTTTTAGATCGGAGATCCATTCTGGCTGCGCACAGAGCTGCCAAAAATCTGGCAGTCGCCAATTTGTCTTTATTATAGTCCTTTAACAAGCCTTGGCATTGAACTGATTGTGAAGAGACCCAGAGAATGACGGCGACTGAGATGCCAAATGCTCAAGTGCTTTCACTCACACATACGAGTACATAACCACAAACAAAAGCAGGACCACACACACACGCACACATACAGACACACCAGCAGACACAAACACACAGTTAATAGAGGCGCAAATGCAACGCTTTTGAAAGTCTTGTCAAGTTATAGCGATTGTTCACCCATTTTCGATCTTTTGATATGTTTTACATCAGATACGAATGTTGAATTTTAAACATCGTTTCCTCATTTAGCATTTCACAATCAAACAGCAGAATGTCAAACAAATTAATAAAATGACGCTCTGTTGCGTCAACAAGGGTCCCCCCTGAATTTTTGGGGGGAGGAGAGCCTTTGCTGGTTCTGAGTTTGACTTGCGCAATGTTCTTTGGGCATTGTAGTGCACAATGAATTCAGCTTTAAATGTCGGTAGTCGGAAAAATATGCGAATTTCACTTAAATCAATCCAATGACCCAAACTTGTTCAATATAGCCTAAATAACAACATTTTGTTTTAGAAAATCTGTGAAGTATCCCTTTAACTTATCTTATTTTGCTAGTTTTGTTTTAAGTTCTAATTCAGGCTCATGAGTAACAGTGGTCCAGACAGCTACTGTATATCAGTTAGAAGAACAAAAACCTTGTTTTTACTTATAATTACCAGTTTATCATCAGTTTTCATTTGAGATGATTAAACCTGGCCAAATCGTACGGTTCATATTTTTATAGTTTTCTTTATTATACATAGTATGAGTGCAATAGCCAATTGCCAAACAGTGTATTTTAGTACGATGCATTTGCCCCACAGGGACCCCCTGTATGTAGGGATGGCACAGCCAGGTATGACACAAAGCATTAAGTCAGATCATCCAGTACTCAGGCTACCAATGCTCTAATCATTCACTCACCCGCTGAGTTTTTCTAAAGTTGTCCACCCAATAAAACATAACAATAACAGCAGTAGTAGTAGAGGATAGTGGCGGCCTAATGGGTAGGACCGCTACATGGCGACCAAAAGGTCATGAGCTCAAATCCCACCTTGGGGACACCTCCGCTAGCGTGTCCTTGAGCAAGGCACTTAACCCTAAATTGCTCCAGAGGGGAATGTCCCTGTAATCTCATTGTAAATCGCTTTGGATAAAAGCATCTGCTAAACGATGAAAATGCAAATGTAGTGAAAGTACTACATATGAGAAGAGTGTTCATGGATGCTTTCACGTGAGCCTGGCCCTCTCCTTTCTAATGTTTACATCCTTGGAGCTAAATGAATGTGTTCTTTTCACTGAACACTGCTTTTGAAAAAAAGAAATTATATATCACCACCTGCAGTAGAAACAGGCATCATTTGCAGCCTTATCTGAGAGGAAGCAATTAACAAAGGAGAAAGGGTGTAATAACATGTGATCTGGATATGATTAAGGCCAGCCCACGAGAGCGCAGCGCTGCGGGCCTCCCGACGAGGGCCTCAAGTGTTTGGTTTGACGCTCAAGACGGAGCCTGCGAATACGAGAGAGGGGAGGGGGGGGGGTGACCCTTGCCTGCACCGTTGACTCAACGCGGCAGCCATGCGCCCGGGGACACGTGTTAACAAGGCCGACACGGAACGGGCGGATCACACAGCCTTGTGCTTAGCATTAACAATTAAATAAGAGAGCCCGCTAAATGGGAGCGCTCGCCTTCTTCCCACACAACGGCGCACGCGGGGCGGCAAAGTGGTGAAGCCGGTGGCGCGGCGTTGCACAGCTCTGTGAGGCAACGTAACCTTAATCACCACCCTCTTGTACTCCAGCGCGGGAGGAGCACTGACAACTGTCTTCCCATTTGTGGGAAAGGTGAAATGGATTCCGAGGGGGTGAAACTGTTGAGCTTTAACATTTGTGTATCTACAGTGTGTTGTAATGTATCAGTGGTTTAAAAAACAAAACGCACAGAACAAATGGGTTTTGTTGTGTTATGAGGCTATTAGAAATAATTGTGTGATACCAAATTACAGTAATTAGCAAAATGTAATCATTTGCAAATGGGAATAAACTTTTGTTTTTTTTTGCCTGTCAAATTATTAACATCAATGTCAAATGAGATATGGAAATGAACATGTGCATAATTGCTCTTTGTTTCGGGTCCACTAGCACTCCCTGTCTGTCTCGCTGTCTCATTCTCTCTACTCGTCTTCCCTCGTTTGCCTAAATTTAGTCTTTCTCTCAAGGTTCAGTGTGAACTGCCTTATGTCACTCCAATACTCACCTCACCCTAACCAGCTCATGGCTGGCTGTTAACATGAGCTACTGTTGACAAGAAACACCTCTGTGTGTGTGTGTGTGTGTGTGAGTGTGTGTGAGCGTGCGTGCGTGCGTGCGTGTGTGTATGTGTTCACATGCGTGCATGTATATGTGTGAGTGAGTGAAAGTGCACGTGCGTGCATGCATGCCAGATCCCAAGATTGCATGCATTTAAAAAGGGAGTTCACACATCTGTTTCTGACTGTCTGTGTTAATTGCCTGCCGAATAAAAAGTGGAAAAAGTGAAGTTTTGACTCTAGAACTACTTTCAGACTTACCACAAGACCATACCTTTGAAACGATGACAGCATTTGTAGGAATATGATCCAATTAGTTCTCCTTGATCTTGTTAAAATGATTATTCCTGCATGTGATTAGGCTGTTGATTGAGGGTGGTGTGGGGTGGAGGGAGAAAACATGATTCAATCTGCAGAAGCTTGGAGGCCCACTACAGCAGCTAGCAGGCCTCCTCAATAATACTCAATACCTCTCTCTCTAATAGCAGTGATCGGGAGTTTGCTTTGGGGCTGATATCGAGCCCCACCACCACTGGTTCCTGGATGAATCAGTCGGTCATGGATAAGGATGTGTTTTGGCTCTGCTAGTTCATATCCGTCAGCGCTACAGCTAGTTGCAAAGTGTGCCTCTTCTCCTCACCGAGGCCCTTCAGAGGAAGTTCTCCATCACACAGATGGAAGGCGATACCCCTATCCCGATGGTGCTGCTGTCTAGCCCCCCACACTTTCCATTCATAATGCTGAGAAGCATTGATTATGCATATTTCTTTGGGTGGTTGTGTGTTTGCGTGTGTGTGTGTTTTGTGGATTTGTGTTGTGGATGTGTGTGTGGGTGTGAAGGAGTATGGCCCCTGGCTGGTAGGGGTGCATATGAGGGACATAAATACTTGCTCGTTTACAGCAACGTTAACAACGCCTAGAAGCACTTTTCCACACTCACACACACACACAGATGTGCACACACTCACACCAGCAAACAGGAAGGATGAGATATTTGAACAGCTGGCTTGTCACACACACTGAATTTGAAGCAGTGCTGATTGGCCTAATTGATTAATTGACTTTGGTTTTAACCATTGGCTAAACATGAAATGGACAGATGATACTGTAAGCGAATCTGTATTGAGCACAGCATACACATTGATGAAGTAAACATTTGTCAAACAAGCTTGAAAAACTACAAAATAAATATACATATATATGCATATCCCATGAAACAAAGGTTTCATTTGATTTCATCTCTAGGTAAATCCAATCGAGTAAATGATTGCCGCTAAATTAATGAGCAGAATTGCCTCTCTTCTAAGGATCGAATAAAATAAACTATTGCAATGCAGGGGAAGACGTTTCCTATTCCCAGCTCTAACTTAGTCCAGGAGTGACATTTGATCAGCCTCCCTCTCTCTCTTCCCCCCAGCAGCAGCTTTTTCCCGATCCTTTTTACCCCGCCAGGAGAGCATGTTACCGCCAGCCTTTCTGCGGCTTTTGTAGTAAGGAAAACTGTCTCGCAGCGCTAATTCCCAGCCGGCTAATTCCCAGCCTTACCTCCGTAATATTCCTAATGAGCCCCTAAGCCCACATATCCCCTCGTTCTGCCGTGTTCCACGCTTCCCTTTGATCTTGATCATCCGTTTCCGTGGCGTCCGCGGGTGTCCGTGCGCGTCGCCGTACATGACTGCTTTGTGGTACTAAGAGGGAGAACACGTTCACTTGCAACCCTCAAGGCCACCCCCACCACCACAAGGTGTCCTTCAGCCAGTCTGCCTGCCTCTCTGTTTTTTTGCTTGCGTCTCTGCATCTGTTTTTCTGCTTGCGTCTCTGCATGCCTGCATGACTTGCTGCCTGCCTCTCTGCCTGTCTGCCTGCCTCTCAGCCTGTCTGCCTACCTGTCTGCCTCTCTGTTTTTCTGCTTGCATCTCTGCCTGCCTCTCTGCCTGTCTGCCTACCTTTCTGCCTCTCTGTCTTTCTGCCTGCCTGCCTGCCTGACTTGCTGCCTGCCTCTCTGCCTGTCTGCCTACCTCTCAGCCTGTCTGCCTGCCTGTCTGCCTCTCTGTTTTTCTGCTTGCATCTCTACCTGCCTGCTTGATTTGCTGCCTGCCTCTCTGCCTGTCTGCCTGCCTCTCTGCCTGTCTACCTACCTCTCTGCCTCTCTGTCTTTCTGCCTGTCTGCCTGACTGACTTTTCCTCTGACTGCCTCTTGGTCTCTATGACTGAGTCTCCACTTTCCTCTCTGCCTGTATACCTCTCTGTCCGTGTGTATGTATTTGTCTCTGTATCCGCTGCACTGTGGTTTTAGAAACAGTGCAGACATGAACTGAATACTCAGTAGAGTATTACAGAGAAGTGACAATGTTTTTTTTTTAATCTCTTATGTATCTTAAAACCACAGGAAAGTTACACTGTATGATAAACAGGTTTCATATTGGTGCAGTGCCAACCACTTTGGACAGACTTTAGCAATCATTAATAGAAGTATTTATTCAGAAGTGTCTGCATAATAAGCATCCTTTTCTGGTATATTTTGTTTATTCAATTGACAGCAGGAGGCAGATACATTTGCGTGTGTGTGTATGTATGTGTGTGCGTGTATGTGTGTTAGTTTGGGAGGATGCATGCTTGAGACCACACACGCACACACACATACACATACCCAAAAAACACTCAACCCCCATGTTGACTTTAATTGTTTGCATAAACCTACATACACACACAAAAGGTTTAATGCCAAAGGGACACAAGGGGACTGCAAATCCCACAATGCTTTTCTCCTTTCCATCTTGGCTGCAGGATAATGGCAGGCTACAGGCTGTGCCAGGGGAGTCTGGGAAAAGCAGTTCTGCTCTGGGGAACTCTGGTCTGCACTGAGCTGTGTTCTAAAAGTCTCTCTCTCTCTCTCTCTCTCTCCTTCTCTTTCGCTCTGCAACTGCAGTTTGCTAGGCCGTCTCCCAAGCTGTGCTAATTCCCTGCCTCCCCAACCTCCCTCCTAACAAACTCTCCCTCTGTCAGGTTCTACCTCGGGCACCTCCTAGTAATTGTTCCCCCTATGCCACAAACCAGCGAGATGGCTGTCCGTTACCTGTCGAGGGGGCTGGCTAAGAAAAACAACGTCCGTGGGGCCATTATTTGTCAATCAAACCCAGGGCATAAGACAAAATGCTATCAGTTCCCGGCTGACTCCCAGTTATCCCTATTGGAAACTGTCAGCCCAGGGAGTCCTTCCATCGATTCCCTGATATTTATTTATTTGTTTATGTCACAGTGGATTGCTTTTTGTGTGTGCCTCAGTTTTTCTGGTGTGTGTGTGTGTGTGTGTGTGTGTTTGTGTATGTGTATTGGGCTATGAAAGGCATCAGTGCATTCATATAATTGTAAAATATAAACTTAGGTAACGTATGGAGTTGTCGGGACAGAAAGACAATCACAATCATGGAAAACCAATAAATAGATGTTTCCCTCTTGACAATGATAAAGTGGTAATTTTATTGGATTATTTTAGAGTTTAAATTAGTCATTTTCCCAGATTCAAATTCTTTACAAAGGCAATTTAGCCAGGGCAAGCGCCAGACTACCTTTTTACACTTGGGGAATATACATAATGTAAACAAGAGAAAACCAGTCCAGGGGTTGCCTAGCAACCTGATTGAACCTGATTGCTTGATTTTTAAGTGCCAGGTGGACTTAAATGACTCTAATGTGGCTTAAAGTACTGCGGCACACTCAATACAGTGAGCAGCATATTGGACTGAAAAAATATGTGATTGTGCTTTATGTTTCACACCTTGCAAAGTTTGGATTTTGCTCTCATTTGTACACTGAGCATGATGTTTACATTTAAAACAACATTACTCCCTGGTGTATAACAATCACAAAAACTTTATATTTATATTTTATATTTTATATTTAATTTTATATATACTTTCAATACGTCAGGCTACTATTTCGGTATTGAGTAGCAAACTTTGCTTCGTCCTTTTTACCAGCGTTAGTACAGTAATATTCAGAGCAGCATCGTCCTTGTGCGACCTACAGCGCTCCTGCATAATCCTTACCCTACGTAATGTTCAATTTTCTCCTAACTCCTTTATTGGTGCTGAAGTGAAACATCCTGAGCCAATTAACTTCCTTTTTCTTTGGCGTTAGCATTCAGAACTGGGCCTCCGCGCGATATGTGCACACAGACATACAGACACCCCCCATACCCTCCTCCTCCTCCTCCTCCTCCTGCCCACTCCTCTTCATTCAGGTTATACAAATATTCTGCTTATACATGCGGCCCAGCACGCACGGCCCTGGAAATGTGAAATGACAGACTTAGTCAAAGGGATGACCCACCGGCAGCTCACTGTCACTGTCTCTCCCCCTGCGGATTAATTTGTCATGAACATTAGGGATATCATGCTTCATCTCAGGCCCTGTGAAAGGCATGGGATTGGCAGATAAAGGGCACGGGGGACTTAAAGAGGGGAGAGACACGGGGCTTTGTATAAATTACGCAGTGACATAAAAGTTGCCCGCTAGGTCTCCAACCTCCGAGGTAAAGGATACCTGTCTGGCTAATCATGCCTCCGCGGTACCACTGGGCCCACAGAACCAACATGGCCCAGTCCCACAGACAGACAGAGATACAAGGAGGGACGGAAAGTGGGCCTGTGACAGCGCACAGATGTCATTTTATTTTTCCACTCCAGACGGAGATTGAAAAAAGAAAAAAAAAGGGGGGGGGTGTAAAATAAAAATAAAAAAATACATGGTTTAGAATTGTTTCTAGCCAATATATGTCCAACTTAAAAACCCACAACGTTGAACCAGAGTCCAAATCCATCAACCCTTGCTGGTATTCATGCTGACCTGGCCGGTTTCAAACCATTGGTATCTGAGAAAAACTGAAATAAATTGTGTTTTATGTCACTCAGAGCATACCCAATTACATCGATGTTTACATCATTAAATCAATAGAACCTCTCCAATAAACTATATTAAGTGCAAAGATTTTTTTTTTTTCTGTTCTAAATGGACTTTAGCTTTCAGCACTACATGAAGGAATAGTAAACAAGGGTCTGTGCTGCGTTTGAACCAGCAGGGCTTGGAACACACTGTGCCCAGATACTACAGTCGATGGGAGGTCAGGTATAGAATCAGGGAAAAGGGGGACGAGGATGGAGGGTGAAATTGGCTGCATGATTGTGCAAGCATGTTCTTCTGACCTCTTGGATAAACAGGACTACCAAACACACACACACACACACACACACATCTGCAGACACATTCTCACACACATGCGGCAAAACATTCCCGCACACATACGCAAGAAATTCTCTCACACATGCACACAAACACAGAGTCTCTCCCAGTTGTCTCTTGAAGCACACACACTCACATCCCCAGCAGATCCCCCGCCACACGTGCCTACAACCCCCCCCCCCCCCCAACCCCTCCTCCCCCCTCACCAAACAGGGTCCCTTCAGGAATATTAAAACCCACCCTTCCAACAACCGGCAGGGGGAGGTGCATATGAATAGGTCCCTTAACACTGTGGTCCCTGGGTCCTCACTGGAGACAGTGACAGATTGAATAGAGAGATCACACCAGATGTTGCTGAAAGCTCAGGAGTGATGCGTGTTACACAGGCCTATGGGAGGCCCATAAAGACACATGTTCCATTCCAAAACGAATACCCGCCACTGTACGGGATAGTGAGATCGTTTTTTTTTTTTTTTTTTTTTTTTTTAAACCTCATGGTGCTCATGGTGCTGCCTGGCTTGTTGTACAGGACATGCTATTGAATACTGTTGTTGTGAATGTAATTATCAGTCACAAAAACGTTTTGGAAGAGAACAGTAACACATGGTTGTTTTTGTGTTTGTTTTTAGTTGCATGATAAAAAATATATAAAAGTAGTTTTCTGCCCATTTTGGCTCCAGTTTCCTTCTTGTATAACTGTACGATACGGGCACAATTAGAAGAGAAAGGAAGCGCAACCAATGCGGTTTAGGTGTGATTTTATGCAATGTTCAGCAAAACAAGCTAATTGGCACGCTAACACACTTGCTTGTTTGTAATGTGGGGCCTTTTTCTAAAGTTTACTTTGTACTTTGTATCTTTCCACGAATTCAAAATTATGTAAACCAATTTTGTTGAATACTAACCAAACTCTTAGAATGCTCTTACACAAAAATGCAAGCTGTTAATTAGCCAACAGTTGTCAAATATATTCCAAAGAGTTTGCGTTAGTGAAAGACTGAACGTTGTATTGTAGATAACGAATTGCATGACACACACACCATGTTAGAGACTACAGTGGAGATGAAAACACATATGGTTCCACATATTTGGCCAATACTTCACCAAGCTGTTAGCTCCATAAAACCTTGTGATCCACAGTCTTAGTCATAATTTTCCTAAACGTTCAACAACTTTGTTACACTCTAGTGTGAATGCATGCACCTTTTGGGAGGGTGGGCGGGTGGGGTGGGGTGGGGGGTGGTATTCACATTACTTTCTTCTGATAAGAATCACAGATGAGCCAGGGAGAAAGAAATAATGACTTTGCACCGAGAGCAAAGGAAATCACAGCTCCTCTAATGTACATCTCGAGCTTCCCTGACAGACTCCTCAAATCTCTTTTGAAGTCAGCTATAGACGATTTACCCCCCCCCCCCCGCTCTCACTCGCTTTCTCTCTCTCTTTCCTTCCCTCTTCTCTCTGTCTCTCTCTCTGCAACACTTTGATTTCACACACACACACACACACACAC
>JAVQIZ010216423.1:0-10206 GCA_036023535.2 Galaxias brevipinnis
GCCAGAGCATTCAGGCAATCCTGTGTCATGGTGTTCCTCATATAGGTCTTGATCCTCTTCAGAGTAGAGAAGCACCTCTCTGACTCTGCTGTTGTCATGGGTGGGGTGATAAGGATTTAAAGAAGGCTGACCACCCCGCAGAATTTAACAATCAATTATGTTTGATTAAATGTGCCTATTCTTATCCACCTCTTAATTGTGTTTCCTCATCCCAATCCTGTGGCCGTCCAGTTGCGTAGCGATGTTAACTCTACAGAGCATGGCCAGCTTGACTGTATTCTCCAGATCATGTGTGCCCTCGGACACTCATGTTTCTTAATCATCTCTGCTAGATGTTTCATGCCCCTTACTCCTGTAACAGTCCAGGTTGTATCTGTCCTAGTTCTAAAAAGTAGACATGGGAAGAAACATATGGCATTTCCATGATTGCATCCAGCTAGCCAAGCCTTTTGTCATGCCAAATACAGGAGAAGCCTCGCATGTACTTTTAGTTTTTTCCACTAGCCTGTTGTTCTCTAAATATCAGGTTAAACTGGGCCAAGTTCTTTACTCGTATTTTCTCCACCAAAGTTCTCTGCTCAAATGGGTTTTGATTCATAGATAATATTGAAGTAGGGAGAGCCTAGGATCTTGCGTCTTGAGTAGCCGCGTTCATCATTTTCTTCTTTCTGGATTTAATGGCAGATCGCAAGCCTACTTCCTCCACCATACAGACTGACTACTTGGGGCGTTAGATTTACCGCTCTTTTGGCATCAGATTCAAGGACGCTAATTATGTGGTGATTATATTAAGTGTATGTTGCTAATGTTGCTTTGTTTAGCTATTGGCTGTGCTGCTGCACTGAATGGGCGCTTTTTCTAGTGCCCCAGAAGAGATAATGTGAGAGAGGGGATGAACAGTGAGGTAATTTTACCCCAATATATAATGATTTGTATTTTATTTAGTACACGTTGTTGTGCATTTAAAACACATACATACTTAAAAAAAACTCCAGCAGGGAGGTCGGCACCCTCTATTTGCCAGACGCCACTGCGAACAACATATATTTGGTTTTGCTGGCATTCAGCGCTACTTTGATGTGGTGCCCTCCATTTTGTTAAATTCTCCCTCTACTTTTCTTTGTCTCTAATGTCTTTCTAAGTCTGGATGAGAGTGGTAATCTAATGATGATCCCATGGGACGAGCAGAGACATCGAGAGATGGACTGGTGTGAAGGGGAAGAGTGCAGGTAAACATTTGACAGGATGGAATTCTGGAAATTTGGACACTACAATTTGGACTCAGAGTAAAACATTTCATTGTAAGACACTCAGTTGAGATAGGTTATGCTTGGTATAATCATATCTCTATTGCCAGAAGTGACTTCTTCTCGTTTCCTTAGAGCGGTGTTGGATCAGAACTTGACTGACGATGACCACTTCCTGTATGAGGAAAATCTTGATTGGCGGCGATTCCGATCTGCTACACCCACCATTGAGCTGCTGACTGACTGGTACCTTAGCCGGGCCCAGGATATAGAATCCTGCTCCAGACAGGTAATTATAAGGAATGGTTTTACTACATGTATTTGACAGACAGGATGCATCATGTCTGGAGCCACTTTGTGGATGACTGACTGCTCTGGGGTTTTGTGTGAGACAGACTTTATATAGCTACTGTGTATAGAATTGCAACACATTTGAATGCTTTGTAAAAAAAAATGTATTCTTATTTTCTTTGAAATGCGTAAAGGTGCTTTGCTAAATGACCTACAAGGCTAGAAGGATGCTGTGTTAATCATTAGCATTGATACGCTTTAAAATTTTAATTGGGGCTAATCCCTGTCTTACCTTACCAGTATTCCCAAAATCTAAAAATGTATTATAAATTCAATAGAAAGACAGTGCAATTGTTCCAGATTTGGAATGTTTTCTTTGTTTTTGGCTTGAAGCCTTGCCACCACATTTTGTACAAGCTGCCCAAACGAAGTGTTTTTCTGCTTAGACCAGTATAAACTGAGTTTCAGTGGTTTAGCCATGAAAATGAACGCTTCACGAGTTCCTTCCAAAAATAAAAAAGCGCTCATCTCTTATCTGATTAAAGTATGACTACAATATTATTAACCTAAATTTCAAAAGTTAAATTAAAAGCCAAAAAAACAGCTTTGTGTTTAATGAAGCACAATGGCTATCCAGCTAATCTGGCTCTGGCACGGCCCCATATCCAGGATCAGTCAAAGTATTCTCACCACACACATCCGTACTCTATTGTAAATACACACATCCCTAGTCCAATGTAAACACACACATCCCAACATATTATACATCTCAAATAGTTTTCGCTTATAATGTTAAGATACATTAAGAAAAAAAATGCAGCGCAATTTTCAATTGTTGCATTCCAGAGATTTGTGCTTTCATGCAGAGTATTGGCTGTCCCGGGTCATGTGATTTATTCGGTAGTGCCAGCAAATGGGGTCGTTTTGGGATGTCGTGGCATACACACGAAACGCTATACATGTAAATGTATTTTTTTGGGAAAGTCTTGGAATTCTAACCTTATAGCCTGGCGTGGCCACCCTCTCATTAACTATGCAGGAAAAGTTGTGGCAACATACCAGAGTTTGGTGATAAAAAGCCCCTCCTTTTTGCCTTATCCCTTGTTTACTTTTCATTATTATCTCTGATTTGTGAGAAATCTGTCAGTAGCACACCTCATCTGTGTGTGAGGCTATGGGAAAGGTAAAAGCAGTGCAAAGAAAGACAGGAATGAAAGCAGGCCTGCTGACTAAAGACAGGGGTCTTGTGGAAATACAGGGGAGAGCATTGGTCTATGTTGGGGGAATGTTCTCATGTTGTGCTGGAGCCAAGGGCCCTGCAGTGTAGCAAATCCTGAAAGGACATTGGAAAGAAGACAAAGAGATAAGGAAGGAGCGATGGAGAGGGAGCGGGCAAGGGGCCAGGAAAATAACTCTAATAGACGAATAGAGAAAGTTGGCAAACTGCAAGGGCCATTATGAAAGAAGGAGAAATGGAGTTTGTTCACAGTAATATTTAACTAATTCTTTTGGGGAAGGAAAAGCACTTACAGAAATTCTCTTAAATAAAAACCAAAAGAAATAAAGAAAACATGTAGATGTTATTGAGGAAGAGAAAAATGTAATAGAAGAATACATTTGAAGTAGGCGCATAAGGAAGAACTTGGGAATAAAGTAAAGAACTTGAAAGACAAAAGCGGTTGGGGATCAGGAATGGAGAGAAATGGGGGAAGAGAGGAGGGAGTCACAGTCATAATTCAAAATGAGAAGATTCTAAAGTCTAAATGAATCTGTGCTTCTAGTTCGGGGGTCGCTGTCTAGGAAGAAAGGAAGGCAAGAAAGAAGTGAAGACAAATATTCTGAAGGAGGGAAATGTTGTTTAACTGGCAGTTTAATCATGATGTCTCCTTCATTGCTGACTTCTAATTGCCCAGGCTTTGGCTAAAGGTAATTGTGTGAACAAGAGAGAGAGAGAGAGTGTGTGTGTGTGTGTGTGTGTGTGTTTGTGTGCGTGTGTGTGTGTGTGTGAACTAGAAAACACGGATTAGATTTAGATTGTGCTTGTGAATGTATGTGTGTGTGTTTGTGTCAATCTGTGGAGTGCCTTGCCAAAAGGCTGCTATCCCCTTATTGTAGATGAAACAAAAATAATCAGCACAGAGCCCTGCAGCATCTGTTATGGATTGGTTGCCACTCATTGATTGCCTGAACTTGCCTGTTTGATAGGTTCAATTGATATGGTGGTATCTCAGTAGAATTTTATGGATCAGTTTTTCAGTTTTTCTTGATCTCTTCTAATCAATCCATGATATGGAATGACGTTTCATTAGTTGGCTGATTTTCAGCTTTACAGCACTTTTCTTGTTGGAATACTGTTGCCAGGCAGTTTAATTGGTTATTTGTATTAAATTCTGGTTGAATTGAGAGTGCATACATTGTTTTATTTTATTTATCAGATCCACTGGTTAATTGTGATTGCATGACACTAGCAAATATCCCATCGGACAGTCGGTCAGTAATTCGTCATTAGCCCCATTCGGACAGGATTACTATTATGGGCGGGTGTGGGAGATAGTAATTTAGCCATGCTCCTCAGTAATTAAACATATGGATCTGAACGGCCCTTTCTGCCAATATGAAATGACAGGGGAAAGGAGGAAATGTTCAGATACTCCCCGGATAATAAATAATCATTAGAATGTTAGATTTTTACATTTGCCAACGTTAGATTCAGGCCAAAGCATTTTAAATAAGACAGTGCACTATTCCATAGAATTAAAGAAGTTTGGTGAGAATAAGAAAAACTTTATATCTTTTAGTTTGGCATTGCTAGTGAACAAATTCAATACATTTGATCACACGCATGAGCGCCCAAGAAATTAAGCCACTACCACGTGAACACACAGACGTTGAATCTGGACAGGACTAAAATGATCAGAGGGCCAACAGTGCTCTGAAAAACACGTCTTTTTTTTTGTTTTTGCGGCTGGAATGAATACAGAGGTGGTATGGATAAAACACCCACATGTGCACTCCGGACGGGATTTAAATAATTGGATTTCGAAAGTAATTACCGCTACACCCTACCTCCCCTTGAGAAAACAAATACTGTTCGAATGGGGCTATTGTCTTATTTACCTATCTATCTCCCTCCAGGTGGACTGCGCCCTCTCATTGGTGCGTCTGGGAAAAGAGCGGGAAATCCCTGGACTTGAGCTGCTATGTAATGACCTGGTCACCATGGAGACACTGGTGTATGAGGCCTCATGTGAGCTGAGCCTGACGTTCCAGGACCTGCAGCAGCTCAGCCACATTAACAAGCTCCGCCTCATTATGAAAAATGTAAGTATTCTCAAAACAAACTTTTATGTGTTTAACAAAAGCTGTCCAAAAAATCTGATGTTATTTGCTTTAGATTGCTGTAAACATGTGCATTATAATTCTACTTTATAACATTATACTATTCACAAATTATTCAGACGCAATTACGATAACCCCTGTCTAACTTAAAATCTCCTTATTTCCTGTTTGGTGAATCTCTCTCTTCAACTTCAGTCTAGCAAGGAGCGCTATGTGAAAGATGCCTTCCAGTGGATGGTTCCCTTCCTACACTGCTGTGAGCGGCAGACAGAGGGCACTGCCCATGCCCTGCTCAGAGAATACTTGGTGACGCTGGCAGAGCAGGACCTCAGCCTGCCACTCCTTGTGTTCCAACACTCTAAACCCGACGTACGTAAATACCCAAACAAGGAAGACAAATGGCTAGCAGATATTATCAGATATTTTATATAAACAAATTTTCTTTACACAAACAGAAAACACACTTATAGATTCACACTTATAGATTGAGAAATAGGAGATGGAGTAAAATATAATATAAAGCAAATTGTCTTAGATTTTCATTGATCGACCCAAAAGTCGAGAATTTCTGTGATGGAGGAATAAAATTACTGACGCCCAAATTATGTTTTGCTCTTTTCCACTCCTATTTTGTACACTATGTAACTCTCCAGGTAATACTGAATGCAGGTCGTTTTACATGATATTGAGTCTTTATATATACGAATGTAAAATGGAGTATCGTTGATATTGTGTGTTGATTTTTTTTTATCCATTAATCACAATGAACGAGGTACGCTACATGAACTTACACTTTGTGTGTGGTGTGGTGATGGCTTAATGTTATTAAAGTTTTTTTTAGGGATAGAATACAATTTAAGATCCCAATTTAAGATTTAAGATAAAAATGAATATGTATATTCCTGTATATTGGCGTAGATTGGTGTAATGTTTTTTATTTATTAGTATTTTGGCCATGATGATATATTTGATGAGGCTGTTAGTTTTATGTCAGGGTCTGTACTGCGAGTCTGGCCCTGGCAATATTTACAGCTCCATGGAGCAATGTCAAGGACAAGAGAGTGCGACTGGAAAAAAGCACACAGCTGGAGAGACGTGTACACACACACCTACCTGTACACAGAGCTGGAGAGAAGTGTACACACACACCTACCTGTACACACAGCTGGAGAGAAGTGTACACACACACACCCACCTGTACACACAGCTGGAGAGAAGTGTACACACACACCTACCTGTACACACAGCTGGAGAGAAGTGTACACACACACATACCTGTACACACAGCTGGAGAGAAGTGTACACACACATCTACCTATACACACAGCTGGAGAGAAGTGTACACACACCAACCTGTACACACAGCTGGAGAGAAGTGTACACACACACCTTCATGTACACACAGCTGGAGAGAAGTGTGTACACACAGAAAAACAAAGCAACTGCAGCAACAGACTAATTCAAAAGATCAAAAAGCTAATAATTAGTGACTAACAGGAGGACGACCAAGATAATTATGCTGCAATAGCGTTCTCTTAATGGCTATTCTAAGGGCTTTTAGACTGAACATGAGGATGTAGTTGATTGAATGATAAGTATTTCTGAAGATGATGGGATAATGATACCGTAAGCATAAGATGTTAATGACCCCCTCCCCTAGTGCCAACAGAAACTCATCGGGGATCCTGACCGGCTGATGACTGTTGCCTTGGAGTCCATCTACAGCTGTGACAGAGACGACCAGCTCAGCCTGTGCTACGATATCCTGGAGTGTCTCCCTCAGAGGGGCTACGGGTCCGCTCGGCTTCCGCACACCTTCTCCATTTGTTCTGTCTTTGATATAAACACACGTCCTGACTCCTACAGGATGGCTGTCTGAGCTGTGTTGTAGAGAGGTGGGCTGTAGAGAGACTATCTGAACAGATGGAGCATACAGTAGGAAAGATGAAAGGGTGAATTATACAGGAAGGGGCAGAGAGCTGGAGGGAAGCTGAGGGAGAAATGGGGAGGAAGAATAGGATAGGGTAGAGGAAGAGTAATAGCTAGCTTAAAAGTAGGAATGATTAAAGGAGGGTTGGGGGAGATTCAGAGAGAGAGAGAGAGAGAGATCTCAGGGTCAGCTTCCACTAGAGGATGGACTGACCAGAATCCTTTCCTCAGAAGGAAAACTATATGGGCTGGGGTTTTCTAAGGCTTAATTGTAGAGGCCTGCTGTTTAGTACTGGCACAAACACACGCACTTTTACGCATTATCACATGCTCATTACAAAAGCTTTACTTCAAATACACAGAATTGTATGGAAATCTGTAAGACTAAATGTTGATTTGCTTTGTTTTCTTGCAGGCCAGAGACAGACATCACCACGTCTCTCCATGACCAGGTTGACAAACTGGAGAAACACCTCAGGTAACACGCTTACACACTCTCTCCTCACTGCCCTTCCTGTTGATCTCTTTTCCTCTTCCCTCTTTATCCGTCTGTTCAAAGCCAACTCGCTCTTCTGTGTATTTAGTGTTCAGGTGTTAAGCAGGACAATAAGATCTAGTCTTCAGTCAAGCCAGCAAGTAAGGAAATGTTAGATTTGTCTAATTAATTATTGAGCAAGCATCCTTTCTATGTTGAAGATCAAATGACAATCAGAGGAGTGGGACTGAGGATAATATGTGCTTTCCAGCTAAGGGATTTACCTATTTCATTAGCTCATGTGATGCTCGCTCACTCACACACAAGCTTGCAGGGTGTACTGTGCGTGACAGTGAAGACGGCCTTAGGCTGAAGCTTTGAAAGGATGGACTCCCCTCCCTCCACTCCCTCACTATAATCTGAAGCTCTCCATTTTGGTTCTCCTTTTCTTTGTTGTGTGGTCCTGTGCAGATCATGTCTCACTGCAGGACACTGATATTTCAATGGAAAGTTGTCCTCTTCCTTGCTTTTCCTATTGCATCCCTTACCCTGCTGTAATCCCCTCTTTCTGGATCTGTCAGACGCTTTCTCTTTCTTGGTATCGTTTATCCTTATCTCTCTTCCAAATTAGGGAAACGACATATTGAAGGAGAAAAATATGGATTAAGGGAGACCAAGAGGACTGGGAGGAGAAGGAAAAGGGGAAAAGACAAAAATCTAGTGCCATTGAGTGTTGGCCTTTTGTTACATACGAGGACAAACACACACCACTGCTGTCTCTGACTCCACAGCTGATGTAGTGGTACACCCATCAGCCACAACATTAAAACCACCTGTATAATATTGTGTAAGTCCCCCTCATGCCGCCAAAACAGCTCTGACCCATCGAGGCATGGACTCCACAAGACTGCTAAAGGTGTCCTGTGGTATCTGGCACCAAGACCTTAGTAGCAGGTCCTTTAAGTTGTAAGGTGGGACCTCCAAGGATCGGACTCGTTGTTCCAGCACATCCCACAGATGCTCAATCTGATTGAGATCTGGGGAATTTGGAGGCCAAGTCAACACCTTGAACTCTTCATGTTCCTCAAAACAATGTTTGCAGTGTGGCAGGGCGCACTATCCTGCTTAAAGAGGCCACTGCCCTCAGGGAATGTTGTTGCCATGAAGGGGTGTACTTGGTCTGCAACAATGTTTAGGTAGGTGGTACGTGTCAAAGTAACATCCACATGAATCCCAGGATCCAAGGTTTCCCAGAAGAACACTGCCCAGAGCATCACACTGCCTCCACCGGCTTGCCTTATTCCCATAGTGCATCCTGGTGCCATCTCATCCCCAGGTAAACGACACACATGCACTCAGTCATCCACATGATCTAAAAGAAAACGTGATTCAACAGACCAGGTCACCTTCTTCCATTGCTCCATGGTCCAGTTCTGATGCTCATGTGCCCATTGTAGATGCTTTCGGCAGTGGACAGGTCAGCATGGACACTCTGACCGGTCTGCAGCTACACAGCCCCATACACGCAAGCTGTGATGCACTGTGTGTTCTGACACCTTTCTCTCCAATGGCCAGCATTAACTTTTTCAGCAATTTGTGCTACGGTAGCTCTTCTGTGGGATCGGACCAGAAGGGCTAGTCTTCGCTCCCCACGCACATCAATGAGCCTTGGGAGCCCATGACCCTGTCGCCGGTTCACCGGTTGACCTTACTTGGACAGCTTAACTAAGCACTGTATACCGGGAACACCCCAGAAGACCTGCGGTTTTGGAGATGCTCTGACCCAGTTGTCTAGCCATCACAATTTGGCCCTAGTCAAAGTCGCTCAGATCCTTAGGCTTGCCCATTTGTTCTGCTTCCAACACATCAACTTCAAGAACTGACTGTTCACTTACTGCCTAATATATCCCACCCCTTGACAGGTGGCATTGTAACGAGATGATCAATGTTATTCACTTCACTGGTCCGTGGTTTTCATGTTATGGATGATCAGTGTATAATATGTACACTTTCTTCGCACTTGAGGACAACCACCATATTTTGTGCTGAGACTGTCAAGCACAGGCAAACCAACACACGCACGCACACACACACACACACACACACACACAAACACATTTAGATGATTCTGTCTGTACATGTGAGTGCCTGCTTTCAAGCACCCTTAAACCACGACTGCCTTATTGCCTTGTGTTGGTGCATTAATATGCACATAAACACACACACACACACACACACACACACACACAGAGGCAAATAAATCAAAGTTTGTGCGCTCTCTCACTCAGTCTTTTCCTTTTTCTGGCACGCTCTCTTTAATTCTCTCTCTCCCTTACACGCACACACACACCAGCTGCGGCACCTGCTTACTATGGTAATGAGTTGCAGCAGAGAGAGAACATCTGTAACGGCACGACCCTGACCAGACTAAAGCCTGCCATTCTAATCCCCCCCCCCCCCCAGCACAGCACTCAAACACACACACCCCAAAGGTCCTCAAACACACAGAGACCTTTCCAGATGACCCCAAAAAACAAGAGGTGGTACACATACACGCAAGAGGTGGTACACATACACGCAAGAGGTGGTACACACACACGCAAGAGGTGGTACACATACACGCAAGAGGTGGTACACATACACGCAAGAGGTGGTACACACACAGGCAAGAGGTGGTACACACACACGCAAGAGGTGGTACACATACACGCAAGAGGTGGTACACATACACGCAAGAGGTGGTACACATACACGCAAGAGGTGGTACACATACATACAGAAATACAAACAGCCATTAGACACACATATGGGGTCATTATTGTAGCAAAACTATTTGGTGTGGAGAGTTGTGTCTCTGTAAAACGATTTGGTGTGGAGAGTTGTGTCTCTGTAAAACGATTTGGTGTGGAGAGTTGTGTCTCTGTA
>JAVQIZ010216436.1:0-10407 GCA_036023535.2 Galaxias brevipinnis
GTCATAGTGCCTGCTCTCGCTTTGGAAGCAGTGACACTCACCTCAGAGCGGTGCTGCTAACTTCATCATTCAGTTAAGCTAGACTGCATTGCATAAGCTAGTTATGGTTAACATCAGGCCACTGCCTTCTTGTTGCGTAGGCCGGGCGCCGCATTTAGTCTACTGTTCAAGTGGTTGCTTAAATATGTGTAGAAGTGTGCATAGAAACCAGAGCCTTTTATGTAAATTCCCCTTAGGAGTCAGGACTAAAACATTGACGAAGATGTGACTAAAACTAAAACTTTCTAACACTGACTAAATCTTAACTATAACGAAACAAAATAAAAAGACCAAAATTTGACTTAAACGCAACTACAATTTTCAGTGAGGACGAAGACGAAAACAAAATGAGAAATGCTTGTCAAAATTAACACCGTTAATGTCCGTGGCATTCGAACTGACATTTAGCCAAAAATGCCCCAAAAAAAGATGCGGTGCCGTCGTACACTCACAGGCACACTCATTCGTGCAGATGAAACACACTATCCAATTCTCGGACAATACAGCAGGAGGGGGAAGCATCTATCCATGGCTACTGCTGACTAGAAACGAGCAAACCCACTATGGAATAATTAGCGATATGGTGACACCGTTATTACATACAGGCGCATTGGTGCACATGTCCTGAACTTTTTGTTTTTCATGAATTAGCTTTCCCACTTCTGACACCATGTTTCGATGTCAAATAACGAGACGGAGTCACTGATGCAATTTTCAACTGGTGCTCGATGTAATAGCCTAGCCAAGACAGTCGGTACTAACGTAACAACATAACATCAACGCTAGATGGAGGTATATGCCCGTGAAATCTCTCTCGACATTCATTTCAATGGGGCCAAAAACCGATTAAAAATAATAATTCAAAAATATAACAGGTGAACCGATAACTTAGCTGTTTGTAAGCGCAACGGACTGCAATACCCAAGACATGTGGTCCCTGGAAAGGAATCTATTTGATCACAACTACGGAGGTTGATAAGGCGCCAAAAACAGGCCTAATAATAATAATAATAATAATAATATGACTTTCTGGTAACAATATGTGTTGCATCTGACGATGCATCACATAATT
Organism: Galaxias brevipinnis; assembly: GCA_036023535.2. Lineage (NCBI taxonomy): Eukaryota > Metazoa > Chordata > Actinopteri > Galaxiiformes > Galaxiidae > Galaxias > Galaxias brevipinnis. Next base: position 1,112 of record JAVQIZ010216436.1, read on the forward strand.
AACATCCAATCATGCTCTGTGGCATGTATAAAAATGCTGAGCAGGCCCAGTTGCTTCTGATTTTGTATCAAGATGGCAAGAGGAAAAGATCTAAGTGACTTTGAAAGAGGGTTCATTGCTGGGGCACGTATGGCAGGAGTTTCAGTCACAAAGACTGCTCAACTGGTTGGTGTTTCAATATGAACAGTGACTAAAGTGACATCTGCATTTAAATCTATGAGAAAGACATCAGTAAATAGGGTCGAAAATTGTGGTTGACAGCGGACATTTGATGACCGTGATGCTCGGGCATTAGTGCGATATGTAAGGAAAAATAGAAGAGCAACTCTTCTTCAGGTGACTGAGAATGTCAATGCAGGACGTGATAAGCTGTTTCAGCAAAGACAGTCCATCGACAATTACATAGAGAGGAATATTATAGAGGGGGTTGCAGTGCATAAACCCCTCACTACAAAGATGAATGCACGTTTGAGAGTTCAGTGGTGCAAGAACCATAGGCACTGACTGGTCTATAGAGATGTGGAAAAAGATGATAGGGTCAGATGAGTCATCCATTACCATATTCTCGACAAGTGGGCGAGTGCATGTGTGGCGTACACCAAGAGAACGGTACAGGCCTGAATGCTTGAACCCAACATTGAGGGGATCCGGTGGCTCTGTTATGCTGTGGGGGGCATTTTGCTACGGGCAGAAAATGTTGTCAAACTAGAAACAGGAAAGAAAGGTTTTGCTGATCTGTTGACTAAATATGGTAAGTAAAACAAATGTAAAGGACGCTGTTGCTGGGGAGAAATGCAGCAAGACAGCATTTTGAGGAAGTACTTTCAGAATTGTCTGTGAGAGAGGTTTAAAGGAGGGGCCATGGGGCTAGACTACCTTTAAATAAAGAGAGCCCAAAGCTCTCGGTGGGCGCAGTCTTAGGACTAGATCTGAGCTAACCATGGGTTAAGCTCTTATCTGGGGACTGACGCCCCATCTTGTTCTGGGCGCTGTCTCAGGACAACTTTTGAGCTGACCATAAGTCAAGCTGAGTTACTAGTGACCAACGCACCTCTTATCCACAAGAGAACCTCGAGCAACTCGAGCCTACCTCTTGACTCGATTGGAGCACACAATCTTGAGACTGGATAACGCATCTTAATGCTCAATACTTGGTGCTTATTTTAGTTTGTAGGTAAGCTTATTAATACTCTGATTAGCATATTATTGCCTTACCGCTATTTTTATTACTTCTTTGCCGCTATTTTTATATAAACATCAAATATTCGTTTGTTCATTTTGGCATATAATTGCACTGTGCTATTGAAAATATGAATATACGATAATTGTATATTACTGCACTGTGCTGTTGCTATTTTGACGAACATATCCATGTACTATTGCTCCATCAAGCTTATATAAAAGAGCACGTTCATGTCGATATTGTGATCAGATACCATCCATGTAACCGTTGCATGTTCATGTTGTAACATGACAATGCTTCGCGAATAAAAACCTTTTTGAGAAATACTGGCCTCTGAGACTGACTATAAATAGATGGTTTAGTCTCCTCCTGGGCCCTGATAATTCCCTGGTTTAACAGACCTTAACTACAAAAATTAAAGACACAGGCACCCTCAAACAGAGGTGCTTAGTAATCTCACACCCACAGACAACTAGAGCAGCGGCCCCTCGGCTGCTGCGAGTGCGTGAGCGGGGCCTCTCTTCCACAGCTTCCTGACCATGGAAATCCCTTCTGCTGCTGCTGCAGATCAACAAGAGGTAAGTGAAAGAGATCGAGCGTTAGACATTATCTAGGCTTGGTAAACGATTAACGACAATAGAGCAACGGGGGAGATTGCTTAGAGAAGTGATCCGTAGGGCTGCTTATTGTGCTCCCTCTTCCCCCCCAGGTGTTTGTCCTTGAACACGGGTGTAAGAAAAACCCAAGGTTTTCCCTCTGGAGGGAAAAATTTTACAAAAGTTGGGGTAGGGGGAATAGGACTAGTGAGTATCTACACATGGAAGAAAACCAAACTTAAGCACGTTCGAAAGGGGCCTCCAGGCCTGTAGCTCGGGCTCCTCGCAGAGAAAGAGGAAAGGCTTGGGGTGGGCAAGGGTAGGTCCCCTTTCCGAAGAGGGACACATAAGGGCCGTAGCGAACCTACGAGGCAACCTACCATACAGGTTCGCGGCTGCTTCAAGTCCCGTTCCCGGGGGGGTGGAAATAAAGAGGGCATAGTGAAGTCCTGGGGGGAGAAGCTCCCCCGTATTGGGAAATTATTTCTGCATCCTCTTGGGTTCGTGCAACAAGATATTTATATTGGCCCATTGGAGTTGGAGTGACAGCTAATTTTTCAGCTCAAAAACACCCATTCTTTACTCATCATTATGTGCTTGAAGTCTTTGGACAGCACAGCAGCAAATGGTAGCGCGCCAGTGCCGAACCTTAGTAGATGACAGTATTGACCAGGCTCGGACACTGTTTCTTATATTTATTGTGTGGTCGAATATAAAATAACTTGTTGTTGGCCTGTAGCCTACCAAAACTAGGGGTTATGTATATAACCCAGGTTCTAATAAGGATTGGAGTGAGACTCCTCTCAATGGGAAACGCTCATAGAGCATGCATCGTTCACTAAACACTTATACCACAGCACCGTGTAATCAACAAGGCTCGTGAGACTTTGAGGGTCACGCGCACCCGCGTCAGCTACTCTATAAATACTGTAGCAGACCCATCTCTCTCCAGATTGAATCCAGTCATTATTCAGCTGTGGGGTAGACTTTGGAGAGGAGTCTCACTCCTCTCCTTATTAGAACCTGGGTTATATACATAACTCCTAGTTCTATTACAGTCGATACGTTCGACTCCTCTCTATGGGAGACATTGTACCACAACGCCCTTTTGTTCATGAACATCGAACAACCCTTGATGACCGGAAGTCCATCCTTCATCCTTCACGCCCACACTAAGCACCGCCTGTGCCAGCGAGGGTGCCGTCACACCCAATCTGTACTAAGATACAAAGGTGTGATGCGTAGGCCAGCTAGCCGCAGCACAGATGTCCAAGATGGACACATCCTTGAAAAGCGGCCGCAAGGAAGCAATTCCACGAGTGAAATTGCCATAGGCAGTGGCCATAGGCGATGCATGTCCGGTAGCGCCATAGGCTAACTGAATAGCCTGCACTAACCACTTAGCCAGTCTGATTTTGGACAGTGCCTTACCATGAAAGGGTGAGCAAAACAGACAAACTACTGATCCGTGGAACGGATTCCCTTGTCCACTGGACACTGGCCGCCGAGGCGGGATTTCTCCCCGGGAGAGAAGGTCTGCACCAGTGTCCAGATGACCGGGGACATAAGTTGCACTGAGCGACCTCAGGTTCACTGCACACCACAGCAATAGTTGCCTGGCCAACTTGTGAAGTGTCCAGGAGTGGGTTCCGCCCTGTCGATTCACAAAAGACACCACGGTCGTGTTGTCCGTAACATATCCTGGTTGCACAGCAATGAGAGAAACCGTTTCGGCACCAGGAAGACCGTGAGCAGTTCCAGGTGATTGATGTGGAGACAGCGTTGAGACGCGTCCCCCGCACAGCTCTCTGGACATCCCTCGCAGATGCCCCCCATCCTGTGTGGGAGGCATCTGTCGTCACTGCGCGCCTGAATACTACAGGGCCCAATAGAGTGCCCATCAACAGCAGCACTCTGTCCCGCCATGCCGCCAGCGCCAAAACGCAGCGGTGGGTGACCCTCAGGGATAAATCCATCCTCCTTGCGGGGTATAACACTCTGGCTGCCATCCAGTATTGGAAGTCCCGCATGCGGAGGAAAACTGGCCAGACACTTGTAAAAGGCACGGTTCAGAACCGAGAAGATGGTTATTCCCAAGAATGTTATGCACTGGGAGGGAACCAGACAGCTCTTTTCGGGGCTCACCACGAAACTGAGGAAGGCCAGGTGGGACAAGAGAACACTCGTGTGCTCCATCTCCTCATCTCTTGTGTCTGCGCACAATAACCAATCGTGCACTCGGTTAACGTTTGGGGTGCCAGTGATAGTCCGAAGGGGAGAACTTGGAACTCGAACACCTGACCTTTGAAAGCAAACCTGAGGAAGTTCCTGTGTGCGGGGAGGACCGAAGTGTGAAAATAAGCATTCTTTGGGTCTATGCTTGTTAACCAATCGGCCTGATGGAAACTGCATAAGAGGCCTCTGATCGTCAGCATTTTGAATTGGAATACAGTCAAAAGGCTGTTTAATCGCCTCAGGTCCAGGATGGGCCGTACACTGCGAGTAGAACCCACTGTGTTGGTGCCACATATTTAACAGCCCTTTTTTCTGTAGTAGAGAGCATATCTCCTCTGCTAGAGTAGGGGCGAGCTCATCCCTCACAGAGGTCTCTGATCCCCACAAACTGAGGCGGGCTGTTCCAATACTAGAGTCTGTACCCGCACTCTATGGTCTGAAAAACCCATGCACTCGTGGTGCATGCACACCATTGAGCCGCAGCCCCCGGCTAGGAAGTCCACAACCCTGAGGGGAGTGGTGTGACCCAGCTGAGGCTTTATAGGGTTAATTTTTGTGTTTAATATGATTCCTCTGCACACTCGGCGCCCAAAGGCTGCCTGAGTGTGAAGGGAAAACACACACTTAATAGGTGGGGAACAATAACACTTGCCGCAGCTGGTGGAGGATAGAGTGCCACCTCAGACAGTGAGCTTAGTGACTATGGTGAGCTGGACCCTGACAGCCCGTGCAATCAACAGGGTCCGAGTTTGCACCGACAGGAAGGAGTCAGACTGGGACCTCTTTGGTGCGAACCGATTTTTCGTCCCTGGTCGAACCTTGGGGCAGCACGTTGAGGGCGAGCAGGTGAAGCCCACGCCTCCCCGGACGGGAGGGGGGAAGGCTTTGCCTTTTTTCCAGGCTGAGATGGGAGCAGTGCGGACAGGGCCTTCCCTGTCGACTTCCGCTGCTCCATTCGGGCCGTCAGCTTCCCCACCAAGGCACTGAATAGCCCAGCACGGTCCAATGGCTCGTCGAGAAAAGCAGCCCCCTCTCTAAGCGGGGTCTTAGCAACGTCCAACCAGATTGAACGTTGCACCACCACTATAGGTGCCATGGACCTGCCCGTCTGCGCTGCCACTCCTCTGAGGGAGCGCAGAGAGAGGTCCATAAGCATTCGGCTGATGTCCCACAGCTCAGAGATGTCATTGTCCGGGGCAGACTCAGCCATCTCCTGCCTGACCACGGGTTGGTACGCCAGGAGAATCGAAACCATGTTTGCGCTCCTGGCTGCCAAGGCTGAGACCTTGTAGGACGCCCCCAGTACAGAAAAGAGCTCTCTCTGCTGCTGTTCAGGGAGGCGGGCTCCGGAAGCATACGAAGAAGTAGTGGGGGCAAGGTGCTCCGCCACTACAAGCTCCATAGGGGCGGGGTGTCTCCCCCCAACCTGGACTGGTCGTGCACCTCTATGACACTATATCCAGCTAACTGCGAGGCAGCTGCAGCTAGCTAGCTCCGAGAGTTATCTTTGCAGTAGCTAGCTAAGTAGCTAGAGGTACCCCGTAGGCCCGAAGACAAAATGGGGAGACTCTAACTTACTAGTCGGACTGATAGAAAGCGGCAAGGCACACGTTTGGAAACGGGGCACAGGTTGTTAACTAACACCCCACGAGGTCACTGAAGCAACAGGAGGTGAGGTACCAAGGAGGCCGTCTGCTAGCTAGCCACCACGTGGGCGCTAGCTTAGCAGTAGCCTAGCAGTAGCTTAGTGGTTAACGATGCCCCGCAGACCCGTAGGCAAAACATGGGAAACTAACCATGGTTACGACTATTTATAACCAGAAAACAGCAAGGCACATGTTCCGAAACGGGGAACCACTAACAACATTGCCGACTACACGGACTGATAGAAAACATCAAGGCACACATTCGAAAATAGAGCACGAGCTGCTTACTAAAAGAAGGGAAAAGACCGTGCTGAAAAACCACAACGAAAACTCAAGAAGAGGAACGAAGTGGCAAACAGGCATGGTGGAAAGGAACTAGCTCGCTCATAGCTTATCATAAAAAGACTACTACATCAACCATAAGCGTATAAAGAAAAACAAGTAGTGTAATCTAAACTTTTAAAAACATTTAATTTATGAACACTACCCACACTCAAAAAATCTATGAACTGTTAAGTCTTTGTAGTCCACGACTATAGGTCTTATGTTTAACCACAGGCTTTCTTTTCCGCTCTGACCTGTGCAGTAGAATGGGACATTGAACCACCTTAGATGTGTCCTCTATGGTCATGTCTGCTCCACACAGAACCTAACACATTGCCACTATTATGCCCTTCGTCAGTTCGTGCCATTGCTCTTAACTCTTCATCATTCAGTCTGCTCTCCATCATCAAGTCCTCCTGTCTGTCCACCTGTGTTTGCAAAGATTCAGTAGTTTTCAATAGATGCTTCCTGTTTCTGCGAAAAACATCATCTTTCTCTGTTATAACACTATATGACCTAGGAGCGACCAGTTGCAGAACGATGGCTCTTTTATCGAGGCCATTCTGTGCGAGCAACATCCTCCTCCTGTAACGGCACAGGAGCAGCGGCTGTGTGATCATGACATGTCTTTTGTTTCTGCTGTAGTCTTCTGGCTTTTTCTGCCCACTCTTCATCTCTGTGCTCAGACTTGCATGTCCCATGTCTGTGCAAACGAGTACAAATTTTATGACCCAGCAATAGCTCGGCTCGGCTGCCACTTTCCAGCAGTGCTACCCTGTGTGACATCAGAGCCAAGTACGGTTGAGTGTTGCTATGTGCTGCTTTCTTTAGTAATCTTTTCACAATCTGTACCCACTTCCCTGCATTCCCATTGGCCTGAAGATAAAGAGGACTGGAGGTTACTTGATTGAACTCGAACTCATACTCAGAAGCAAATGCCTGAAACTCGCGATTGGTATAGGGAGGGCCATTATCAAAAAAACAGAGTTAGGGGAATGCCCTGCCTTCAATTGAGATTGCGTTATCACAGCTCTAGATGTGGTATTGGACAAGAGATACTGTATGTTTCTGGAAAGTTGGAAAAGTAATCTATAACCAGTGTTGTGCTAATTACTGGAAATTTGTATTTTGTTACAGTTACCTCTTTAAAAAGTAACTAAGTTACTTTATCAATTACTCCCTTCAAAAATTAATTCGTTACTAACGTTAGTAACTTCTGAGGTTCCCAATTTACTCAAACTCTGAAGTTTAGGCTTTATTTTTTTTATCCCACACAGGCACACTGCTATCTTGTGATCGTTCTGTGGTACTTTCTATTAGCCAATATAGGCCCCAATATATACATATATTTTAAAACAGCATCACAAATAATAATTAAAAAAAACACTTAATTGTTTACTAAGCAATTGAATAAACCACACACAAAAGTGTTCAATTTACGGTATTTATTCTAGCCTCAAATGGCCAACCAACAAGCCTAAAAAATCACACGGCTTACATTCCTAGCACAAAATAATATTCCCACATTCAAAGCGGACAAAATAAAATGTTGGTTTCACAAAATGGTCAGCAATGAACGTTGTTTAAGTTTAAAGTAACAATATTTTTCCCGTACTGTTTGTGCCCAAGCCGTCCTCCAGATCAGCCGTGAAAACAGTAAGTTTTGTCTGATACCGCTGCTGTGACTTAAGCTAGCCAGTATACCAACTTTACCTAGCTAACAACTACAATCACTAAAGCTAGAGCACTTAGCAAACATTCATTACCAGTTACCACAGTTTCCTCAAGCACCAAAATGTATGAATTTAGAATACCAGAGGCACCCGTTAAAGAAGTATTTACTTTGTTATGAAACATACTAACAGTACAGAACAATTACATTGTTTAAGTAACATTAGCAAACCCTAAATAGCATGTGTGGTTTGCTGTAACCTTCTTCCTCACGCTAATGAAATAACTTTGAGGGGGCATAAAAAGGGGGGTTATACAGAACGGTGAGCTCCCGAAATGCACGCATATATATATATATATTTGTGTTCCTGGCACACGTATAATCATAACGCTGCAGTCTCATAATTAATTAATTAAAAATTAATTAAAAAAATTTACAACACAATATTTACAATACAGCACATTATTTAAGTTTCAACCACACCAAGAACACTCTTCAGCTCCCAAATCCTCCAGTGAAGTTTAAGTTGTTCAACAGAAACAAACTGCTCTAATTTCAATTCCTGTTAAATATTGTTCCATTTATCCAAGGCAAAAAACCTGAAAGTTGATTGTGATGGATAATTTAAATCTATGACAGAAAATAACCAATTAATGAGAGGGAGAAACCATGAAATGATCACGTACAAATGTATTGATGACTACAGAGTCTGAATCAGTCTGTACACAGAGAAGTTAATAGAGTCAGTGAACTCCAACAACAGCAAGTTCTGATTAGTTGACAAGGTTCTAACGGGTATATAGGTCTAAGATAAACAATCATTCCATTGGTCAAGATGGATCACATGTTCATTATCAGCATTTCTTTCCACTTGTCCGGGAACAAAGTCACTTGTCCGGGTAAAAATTAGTTTCTGAATGTCTTATCTTACTTTAGTTTATTTAATTTAGTTCGCAGAAGAGATGTTAACGTTAATTAACCGCCGAAATTAAAAGTCATTCTTTAGGAGTCATACAAGGTTCCTAACGACTCATTTCCCTGACGTTAGTTTAGACTAGTCTAAAAGTAAGAAAACACACAGAAAAAGAGTCTAAATTGACCACAATTTAATCTACAAGGTCACACACAAGTCAGAATTTTTTTTGCATAGATGTACATGTCAAGAGCCATTTGAAACCATTCAATCAATTAATTATGTGATGCATCGTCAGATGCAACACATTGTTACCTGAAAGTCATATTATTATTATTATTATAATTATTATTATTATTTTTATTATAATGTGATGCATCTTCAGATGCAACACATATTGTTACCTGAAAGTCATATTATTATTATTATTATTAGGCCTATTTTTGGCGCCTTATCAACGCCCGTAGTTGTGATCCAATAGATTCCTTTGCAGTGACCACATGTCTTGGGTATTGCAGTCCGTTGCGCTTACATACAGCAAAGTTATCGGTTCACCTGTTATATTTTTTAATTATTATTTTTAATCGGTTTTTGGCCCCATTGAAATGACTGGGCAGATAGTTTTCACGGTCATATACCACCATCTAGCGTTGATGTTATTTTGTTACGTTTTATATCGACTGTCTTGGTTAGGCTATTACATCGAGCACCAGTTGAAAACTGCATC
>JAVQIZ010216483.1:0-29712 GCA_036023535.2 Galaxias brevipinnis
GACAGGTGGAGAGAGAGAGAGAGAGAGAGAGAGAGAGAGAGAGAGAGAGAGAGAGAGAGCGAGAGAATATTTATATGCCATCATAACATAACATATTTATAATATAAGACACACTTTAATGTACATTTGCACAGTGATTTATCAGCCATAGGCCAAATACTGAAAAATTATAGTTTGAAGTCAAAAGGTTCAGAGAGAGAGAGAGAGAGAGAGAGAGAGAGAGAGAGAGCGACATGAGGAACAAAAAGAGAGAGGGAAGATAAAAAAAGAGTATAGAGTCAGAGTGTCAAATTAGTTAGGGAAAGGGGGAGTGAGGAATCACTAGAAAGAGATTCACATCCTGCAAGCCGGCATGTCAAATAGCCAAGCTCAATATTAGTTAATAAATGACAGGCAGGGAGAATGCCAGACCAGAATGAGGGGTGGAAACTCTAATAAATTACCTTTTATCTACTTAATGAGCCGACATTAATTAGGGGTCTCAAGGTCTGGCGGAGAGCAAGCTGATTTATCAGTTAGCCTTAACGGTGTGGGAATTAGTCTAATTATACCAAAGAGACGGGGGGAACAGATTTTCGCTTCATAAAAAAGCCCATTGTGCACCCAAATCGTTTGTCAGAGATAGTCGTGGTTCAGAGAATATGCTGCTGTGAAGGCCAGGCTGAAACAGGTGTGGTGGGGGTGAGGGAGGTGGGGGTTCTTTTAATAGAATAAAAGGAGGTCTCAGTGTATAACCAGGTGGGAAACCCCCCTATGGTCGAGTTCAAACTGTGATGCACAGCAGAAATCGAAACCCTAATATACCGTTTACTGTTAACCTTACGTAAACACAGTGACTGGGACATCAGACAGCGACACTCACGCACACACACACACATACACACACACATACACACACACACACTAGACAGACAGCTAATGTTTGTGTGTGTGGTTTTGTGTGTGTGTGTGTGTGTGTGTGGCAACGTGTGCTCTGTCTGGAATGTTATCACAGAGTCTCAAGTTCAGGGGGAGGAAGCAATGTCAAGAGACAATGGACAACAACACACATTGAGAGGAACATGTATATGTTCCTTATGTCCCAATTGGTGGGTAAGATTGAATTAAGCTATTATGAAAAAACATAAACTTGCCGTGTGACAGGTGTCATTATTATGAGTGATCCAATTAGGATCTCCCTGTGGAACACACAGTAGGGTCAAAATCCCTCTATAATTCGTTTTGGGTCCGGGATGAAAGACCATTCCTATATTCCTAATATTGATCAATGCGAACATACTGTATATTCATAAATTTCATCAAATCGTCTTATTTTAAATGGTTTTGTTTCTTTATAATGCACCCCCCCTCTCTCTCTCTCCCCTCTCTCTTGCATTTGTCATGCGGGACAGTCGTGTCTTCTTATCATTGTGTTGAACATTCCGTTGCGGAGCAGTGACCCAGAGGTAGTGTGGAACAGTGGGGGCAATGATGGGAACCGCAGCAGAACGCTACACTGCACGTTGCTTGCGAACGTACCCTGGAATGACTTTTTAGGTCTCAGGGCTTGGTTTATATGGCAGGACCGGTCGGCTGAAAGCTGTGGTAATGATTGAAAAATGATGCCTGTAATTACAGATAAGATCCTTTAATGTTAGGTAAACTCCCATCGGCAACATAGTTTACTGCCGATAATTAATTGATAAACTTTGCCTTTGTAGTTTAACGATTAGGTACCCGCGGTCTCTTTCTCTTGAACATCTGCCTAAACTATAGCTGGTGTCTTTGTGTATCTGTGTGCAGCACGATTCGGTGGGTGCTGAAGTAAAGGTAAATGCATGTGTGTATGAGATCCTTATGAAAATACATATAGTATCTTATTTTTAACCAGTTTGTTCAGGATAACTCAGGATTACATTGCTTGCATGTCTGCAAGAGCATGTCACCCTGACCAAAAAAGGCGCGCATGCGCACACACACACACACACAAACAGAAACACATGCACGCACACACACGCACACGCACGCACACAAACACACGCAAACACAAGCAATCACAAACAGACGCACTCTAAACATATCCAAAGCTTTGGATACCGCAATGACCAAATGTTAAAGAGAGTACATTTTTAATACATTTTACGCACTCATATAAAGTGTTTAACCTTAAAGACCGTTCTTGGAATAGCCCTTAAGCCTACTTAAACGAGCCCTCAATAATTGCAAGCCCATCCACCAATAGAAAAGCGTAAACAATATATCTCCACGCAAAAAAACTTTTTCCCTCAATGGGGGTTTAAGTCATTCAATAATTGACAATAAATATAATTTTATTTTTGGGACTTTCAATATTCACGATTGTCCTTGGAAGGAAGGGAATGCTCCCAGGTGCCTATAGCAAGGTGTTCTAGAAACCAAGGAACCCGATACAGGGGGCAATAGCGCTGTTTGAGCCATTGATTCAATTTAATTTGTGCACCTCTGTCAAAGGGCTTTACCCACAGCTAGGCTATTTAAATTACTTTTAAATCATAAAACCAAGGAAACGAGGCGCAAGGGGAAGAGGTTGGAAGGAATAGGCAGAAAGCACTTGGTGGTGGACGCTGATTTCCCTGGAGCAAATTAGCTCTATATCAGAGCCAGCGACAGGCGGTAATCTGCGTGATAGGGAGCCGGGGTGAGGGAAGGGAGAGGGTGGGCCTTTTGAGGGTGTCACCGGTCCAATCTTCTCGAGGTCAGACTCAACAACAATAACCACACAAATACACCGTCCCAACTCTTACCCCCCCACACACACACACGCGCGCGCACACACACACACACACACACACACACACAGAAAGACAGTTTCAGACAGACACGTGTGCTCACGCACGCACACACACACGCACGCACACACACACACACACACACACACACACACACACACACATACACACACACACACACACCGAGCAACTTCCATTTAGGTCTGTACGCAGTTATTCCCTCAGACGTGATTTCATTTTCAGTAGTACATTTCTGTCTTTTTTATATAGGCAGATGTCTTACATCATCCTAATGTATTTTCCCTATTCAATTTAATTTAATATATGAATCGAAAACAATATTTAGAAAAGTGGTGAAATCTCAAAAATTATGCTGAACAAATGTAAATTGCGATTTTGTTCTAAATATCACAGCGGGAACGTTCCCTGCAAAACACTTATTTCACACTTTGTCAATTCTGAAAAATGTAATTGAATTATTGCTATTTAGCCTATATTTGTGTCAATTATGCATCTTAAAGATTGGATGTAACTTGGATTTGTTGTATTATCCCTCATAGGCCTACCTGTATAGTCTGCAGAGAACACCGGTTGTGTTCGACACATCTTTATCATTTAACAAAAAATAGGTCCACGTCATGAATGCAAAATTCATGTGTCCAATGTCCAATAGGTTTTGAAACAGTTTCTGGTACTTTGACAGTTTAATTTATTTGAATTGTACAGCTTGCTAAACTATAGTATATTTCGGCCACGAAGGCCTTATGCAATTAATAAATAGGCCTAACGAAAAACATGCACAGAAAGTTCAATTGAGGCACTGATCGATCGGCATTCTAAACTCAGTGAGCAGGGAGGGATCTAGGGCGAGGATATGTGTTTGTTTTTTTCCGGTTAGTCTATGAAATTCGTTTTTTCTTCTTCTCTTATTACATAAGTGAAGAGCACTGCTGAGTTAACTGTGTTTTTTCTTTTTGGGTGTGGTATTTTTCCAAATAGTTTGACATATGCTTAACTAAATACGCACTATCAACATGTGTTCACCCTATCTTTTCTACCTAAATATGCATGTGTAATTATGCCTGCAGTTTTAACTATATGGTACACATATATTTGCAGGCTAACAACAAACTCTTCTATTTTTATTCGTTCTAGATTTTAAAAATATTAAAAAATGGCTTACTAAGGCCTTGAAACATATATCTATTGAAGCCAGAATAATGTGCTCAAGATGGACCATTAGAAAACCTCTCACACCTCAGCTCGAGCTGAAGGTGTTCGCAGGCGGGACAGAGGTTGGACATTACCTCACTTCGAGTGGCGCGCAGAGCAGAGAAACGAGCGAGTAATTAGCTGATTAGAATCCTGCCTACAGAAGTCATCCGTCAAAAGTGCCCAATTCAACCAATCACAACTCACAACCTGGGCTACAGGGGTGGGGAATGGAGTGCTGATGGAGTGAAGCAAGCAGTTGGTTAAGTAGCCTTTACGAACACACGGAGCGCTACAGTGGTGCACGTCAATCATAGAATAGAAAACTTTAACAGATGTTTTTCAATCAGATAATGTTTTGATGTGCATATGACTATCAAGCGTGTGTCAGAAAGGAGTGCTAATTAAACCGAATGGACTTTGAAAAGCTTGAACTTGTTCTCGACAGACAATAATATCTCGGTGCACTTGCATCGAGTTCCAAGCTGAAACGCGCTGTATGAAACCAGACATCAGTAACAAAAGGTGTTGACATTCAGATGATTTATATTTGTCTAGGGTCTTGCTAAGAAGAAAAGGAACGTATACGAGTTGTTCGATTTGGAGAGGATCTGCATTAGCCAATGCGCACTGACGCACAGCACAGGCGCGCACCTGCAAGTGAGACTTTTGGGCATCACTCGCCATCTCTCCGAAAAAGTACCATTATGGAGAAATCGAAGAACTTTCGAATTGACGCCCTTCTAGCCGATGAAACTCATCGTGGCAACCGTGAGCACTCCCCGGGTCTGAGCAGCGACAGCCCCGCGGGAAGCCCGCTGTCCTGTCGGAGAGCAGATACTCCATCTCCACGCGGGACGCCAGGCGTAATGCAACTTCCAACCGGTATCATACCCAAACCGGGCTTTCTAAATCTTCCGCACCCAGGACTCGCTTCACTTCCCCAGGGGGGACTCCACGGCATGTACCCAGCCCCAATGTATCCGCTATCGGCTCTGGGTCAACACCCGGCGTTCGCTTACACCGGGTTCACTCACCTGTCACACCAGTACCCGGACCACCTGAAGGTGGCTGCCATGGCTGGGTCCATGCCCCTGGAGCACTGGATCCGCGCTGGAATTATGATGCCTCGACTTCCAGACTACAATTGTAAGTAAACATTTTGTGTGTGTGTGTGTGTGTGTGTGTGTGTGTGTGTGTGTGTGTGTGTGTGTGTGTGTGTGTGTGTGTGTGTGTGTGTGTGTGTGTGTATGTGTGTGGCTATTTTTGATATTTCAGTACAATGGCCTATGTATACAATTTTGATGTATACCCTTCAAAATGTTATTTGGGTGAAAAATGGCTATTGGCTGAATTCCAGATAGTGCGACGTCGGTCTATCATGGATATTATTTGACATTGGATTCAAAGGCCTAACAGTAGGCCGGATGAAAAGCATTATTATCGCATTATAGGCCGTCCTGTTTTCTCATAGGTGTGGTATTATATTACCTCCAAACAATTTGTCGACAGATATACCAAAGTTTTATTGACAGAGAAAGGGTTGTTTGATCACTTAACAACCACTTTTAAATCACTGAACCCATACCGCCTCGAGCTGTTGTAAACTGCCTCATTGTTCCTCATTGCATATCCAAAGGTGAGGGGGGTAGAATAAATAGAGGCACACATACACAGGCATACATAAACACACGCTAAAAACGCACACGCACACACACACAGGCACACATACGCAAACACACACAACCATTTATGAAAGCACGAGAACTGTAATGTAATAACCCAAATAATAGCATATAATATATAGTGCAGTCATAGGCCCAATATTTAGAACAATATTTTGAAATTAGATTTAATTTATAGTACAAAAATAAAACAATTACTAAGAGATAAACAGGTTATATATTGACTTATTTGTTCACCCAACTGATGTTTGCAAATTTTAAAGTGTTAAAATGTAGATCAAATGTAAATCATTTTTTTTATATATTCTATTTATGCTTATTATTGTTTAATTACATTACCAAATGGCTTGTTTTGAAAGGTCTATGCTTTGTTACTTTTGCGACCATTGCAACTAATTATAGCGATTGGAACATACTTTCTGTCTGAATGTATATCGTAATGTGGTCAAGTGCATTGCATTAGATGTTTCGGAATAGTATTTGTTTTTGTTACAGAATCCTACAGAGAGGATTAATAATACAAAAATACATTGTTTGTAGGCCTTGTATACCTCTGCAACTTGCACGTAACGACATGTAAATCTCCATCCAGGATTGCTTTACATTGACAATATCCATGGAAGAGTTTGACCTCTATTTACTGCGTAACTATAATATCATATTTTTATTTTAAGCCTATTCATTTCTCTATAAACGTCAACACGATGGAAATTGTCTTTGTACGAAGAAGCAACAATAAACAAACACCTAAAACGTCCTGCAGTTCATCAATAAAATCCCAAAAGCGCTCATCGAATTTTCATTAAGTTAATGGCTTGCTCTCGCATTTTATGGTCCCACCGCCCGTTTCGGCCTTGTCCTCTCGTCAACAATAAACTGGAGTAAAGCTATTATAGTTAATGATGGAATAGAGAGTGGGCATATGTGTGTGTGTACCCTTGCACCATATGATATTGGCCTTCCTACATGCCCTTGATATTAAATATAGGCTTATTTAACAGTGGGAAAAGTCCAGAAAGATGTTATGGGTTTACAGAAATATTGGTGGAAAGCTCCACGTAGCCTTATTTTTCATTATGCTTTGAACGTTTACCATTTATTTGACACTCTTTCAATTTATTTTGACGTGTTATGAGTATTATTGAAATGGTGTGACCATTTAGAAATATGGTGTTTCATTTTATATCCATTACCTTAGGCCCATAGACTTAAGAAATGTTGATAGATAAGTAAGGTATTCTTAATAAGCCTCTCTGCCTCCACCTGCAGTAATAACTGACAAAGTAACTTAGACTGTCTTTGTCTCTCCTTCTTTCATCTCTGTCCTACTCTCCTCTTTCTGTTTCTCTCTACTTCTCTCTCATTCCGTCTCTCCCATATCCACTTATTCTCATTATTCTCACTCTTTCCACACACCCCTCTCTCTCTCTTTTCCTTCCTCCCTATATCCCTCTATCACAGCTCCCCAAGCGGGCCTTCTAGGAAAGTGTAGGCGACCCAGAACGGCCTTCACCAGCCAACAGCTGCTGGAGCTGGAGAACCAGTTCAAACTCAACAAGTACCTTTCCAGACCCAAACGATTCGAAGTGGCCACTTCGCTCATGCTCACTGAAACACAGGTGAGATCTTTGTATAGCGGGGTGAGAAAGAGAGAGCGAGAGAGAGAGAGAGCGAGAGAGCGAGAGAGCAAGAGAAAGAAAAGAGACAGAGTAAGTGAGAGGTATAGAAAACAAATGGGTGGGGTTCAAGAAAACATAGATAGAGAGAGGGAGGGAGGGAGATGGAAAGTTGAAGGAGAAAGGGATTGAATGCTTGCAGAAGGGTGGGACTGAAACAACAAATACCAAGGACCCTATAATTACATGTTTAGACGCCAGTTATACACAGTTATACTTCCTTTTTTAGTTAATATTTCACAAGAGCACTTTTTTACTTTTATTATGCCCTAGAGACAACGGTAAGGGGGGTGAGGGGGGTGGTTAAGGAAGATGAGCGACCGACTGTGACAAATGCAGCCTTGATTAGTAAGCAATAGCAATCAATGCAGTTATGTTTATTGGTCCAATCCAGCGCTTCTGGATCAACATTAGGCGGTCCATTTAAATCATGAGCTGGTTTTACTTCCTGTTTTACTTTTGCAGTTGAGGTTCCTTGAGATTTGTGTTGCTTTTGTTTTCTTTGTTGTTTTTATTATATATCATTATCAATGTATTTATTTTTGATTCGTGGGATCCTCACATGGGTTAAAATCTTTCACAAAGTTAACCTAGTATTATCTCACCTCATTTCACTGCCGCACAGAGATTACAATGTGTGATCTAATTCTCCGAAAATTCTCTCATCTGCTTGCTTCTGCTCGCACAGGTTAAAATCTGGTTCCAGAACCGCAGAATGAAGTGGAAACGTAGCCGCAAGGCCAAAGAACAGGCCTCTACCTCTCAACCGGAGAGCGAGCGTCTCCGCACAGGCTCCAAAGCAGACTCTCGCGACAAATCATCAGATAGCAGACAGGCTGTCACTCACGGAAGGGAGGAGCTAGACTTGGAGGAAGGGGACGAGGGCGACGAAGACGAGGAAGAAGAAGAGGAGGAGGAGGAAGAGGAAGAGGAGCATCGGTTTGCTGTTACTATGGCTGGCAGTGTGGGGTTGCCGTGTTCCACAAACTTTCTGCAGCGTACGGCAGAATTGGGTTACAACCCTGGCAGCCCGTTCTCCGAGGACGACCTGGACGCTGTGCCGGTGGGGGGCGACCGAAAGATCGGAGTGGGATTGTGAGGACCCTTTCAAAAAGCACTGGTTCATCAGACAATTAAAGTGTGCTGAAATCCAGGACACCAACGTGTCTAAATGTACTGGCAAAAAAAAGGAAACCAAGTCTTTCAAAAACAATTGTTTAGTGTGAACCATAATTCATCACGTTGTGATATTCAATGCTCAATGATGCTGAACAAGTTCCTACATTTGGTGAAATCATATGGATTTTTTTTATAAATGCACTATTTTACACACATGTAGGCTACACAAACACGTATAGACATACAGTATACCCCCCAACATTGATTATACCTAAACAACCCCTAACCCCTCTCAGTATTTCTATAGCATGCCAAAAAAAAAACACATCTATTTTGTACATATCGCAGATCACACCTTCTTACTTCACACGTGGCAGTTTACATGGATTGCTGTAATCATTTTGGCTCAATCTTATCTTACCTGTACAAGCTTGCATGACAGCGAGGAGTCAAGCAGTAACTGAGCAGCCTATATAAACCGAGGAATTCAGACATTTTCTTAGAGAACGGAGCGCACATTCCGTTTGCTCTGGGCACCAACTGACATCATTTAAGTACTTGTTAATTAGATGCAAAATATGATATATAAATGCAATATATAAATAGTGCATTTACAGCTCTAATATGTCAGTGCAGATGCTCTCGTTGTGGTCAGAGAATCTTCACAGGACACTGTGCGCCATTGACTGCATGGACAATTTAATATTGTTCTCACGTTAGATTTGTTTTGTTGTGGTTGCTGTTGTTGTTGTGGTTGATGATGATGATGATGTTTATGTTTTTTTTGTATCACATAAACACCTGTAAATGTATCTAATTTATTTAAAAGGAGAGCGATTATTGAATGTGGAAAGAGGAATAGTAAATGTATTTATCTGAAACTGGTTTGTGTTGTCAACTGTCAAATAAAAAAACATATAAACAAGAAACACATTTGTGATATCTGCACTCATGGGAAAAAAAATCCATATCAGACCCACGTTACATTGGTATACAGTTTTTGTCTTTTTATCAAACATGGTATTTTTAATGCTGAATTAGTTTAGTCTGATAATTCCACATGTAAAGGAAGGTCTTGTCAACACTTTACACTGATAAAGGAGGTTGAATGGTTTTATTAAAGTAAATCAATGCCAAAAAGGAATCAAAGTTTTACTCTCTAGATCTCCAATCAAAAACATGTGCAAGGAATGCTAAGTATAGACCATTGATATCTGAGAAAAAAAAACTATTTACAAAAGTCCATGATGATTCATATTATGCACTACACTGAGAGAACTAACCAGTAAGAAAGGGATGTAAAAGGTGTCCTATCAATAAATGGTAATCTACCATAGATCTAGTTAACAAATAGCAAGGAAATGTACTCCAACAGCAGGACCAAAAAGTGGGATGAAAAAGCAGTTGACCAGAGAACAGACTGCCTACAGGAGAAACAGACAACAAACAACACCAATTAGATAAACAACAATTATTTTTTAAAGTAATTATTAAGGTGCCTTCAGACAATAGCCTAACCTTGGAAGTTAATGCAAGCACTAAAAGACTGGAACAGCAGGGTGAAAGGTCCCTCTGTAAATCTCACTTACATCGACATATACTGGCCAAAATTTTACTTGCAATCCCAGTTAATGGAATATTTCGCAAGTGCTAATTTATTTTTCTATGTTAAGTCGCATCACACCTTCGCTCCACACACACGCACTTGTGCCCACGCGCACACACATACACCAATACACATACACATACAAATACCCCACATACACACTCACGAACACAGAAAATATACTTTTTAGCCACCTTGTCATCGGTGATAAAGGATAGCTACAAGAAAAAACTGCACATCCAAGACGCATGTGGTGGGTTTAATTTACGGCACAGGCTTTCAGATTTGAATTACTCGGGGCTGGGTTTACTGATAGTCAAATAATTAAGTTAATGAAGGGAAGCTAAAGTAATCAACGCCTGATGGTGATGTCACACGGGCACCATTTTAATTTGCACGAAACACAGGATGATAAGTGTGTGTGTGTGACCGAAAAACGGGACGTTTTATTGGGCGCTCATATAAGGGCCGTCATTAAACGGCGGGCTGGAGGACAAGTGTTCCCGTGACTGGTCGCCTCCTCAGACCACAGTCATGGGTTTATATAGTGATTAAATGTATTTTTAACTGGCTGGGTAAACTAAGGGGTTGTCTAATCACAGAAAACAAGGACCCCTCTACTAGTGTTGAAAGGGGATTTAAGCATAAATAAATCTATATGACCTGCGTTTACGCGCATGGACTTTGTGACACTGGGACTGGTTCTATTTGTACGGGTTAAGTAGGGTAACAACGGATACAGACTATGGGTTAACTTTAAATCAGATATTGAGGCGGCTTGGCACTCTGTTTTGATTGTCTCACATTTTGCTAATATGCAAAAACGGCATGTGTCATGGGAACAAATCCTAATTTTCTCTATAGACCCTGATGGAGCAGACTAAGGCAACATATTGGGACCATGGGACAACCATGTTAGTCGTTCTTCACCTGTTTATACAAAAATAACAGACTCACATTTACAAAAAGTTTTTAAAAAATGATTCATGCGTCCAGAGAACATTGCCCCAAAGGGCTTGGAGATTTTCCAGGTGTTTTATTTAATTTTCTTTTAAATTTTTTTGGTCAAATGCCGGACGAGCAATTTTGTTCTTTTGGAATTGTCGTGGTTTTCTGGTGGCAACTCTGCTACTCTCCCGTTAATGCTATTTTTGATCA
Organism: Galaxias brevipinnis; assembly: GCA_036023535.2. Classification (NCBI taxonomy): domain Eukaryota; kingdom Metazoa; phylum Chordata; class Actinopteri; order Galaxiiformes; family Galaxiidae; genus Galaxias; species Galaxias brevipinnis. The sequence continues at coordinate 11,204 of JAVQIZ010216483.1, forward strand.
GCGTCCTCCATTGGAATCTTGAACGCTGACCTTAAATGTTGCAAGTGAGACCCGTAGTTCTTTTGACTTCCCAGATGAGTCTTCGACGTGCCCTATGAAGTAACCATAAGGACAGCCACTCCTGGGAAGATTCACAATAGTTTGTTCTAAGCCCTCTGCATTTGTAGATAATGGCTCTCTCACTGTTGCTCTATTGAGTCCCAGAGCCTTATAAATTGTTTCCCTTTCCAGACTGATAGATCTCTGACAGATTATTCTCAGCTCTACTGGATTCTCTTTTGACTTCGACATATTGTGTCGCTTGTTGACACAAAGCCAAAAAATAAATAAAAAATTAAAGAGCACTAGCAAGAATCCATTTGGGTGTGTGTAATCGAATTGAATCCTATTTCCAATTAAATTTGGTTAATTGGTCGATTAGGGGCCAGTTACCTTTTCACACTGTTTGAAAACAATTGTTTCCTTCAATACATGAAATAATCGTTTAAAAACGGTGTTTTCTGTTAGCCTAATATAGGTTGTATTTGTCTAGGAGTTTGTTAGAAGATCAAAAAAATTAAGTGTGGCAAATAAATACAAAACGGAGGGGGGGGGGGGGGGGGGCGTGTATATTAACGCAACTGTTGCATAGGCCTATATGTTTCTGCAAAATGTCTCTTGCAAGTAGGCCTACCCAATGTGTTTTAAAGCACTAAATCTTAGGACTGGATGAGAGAAGGCAATATTATGACGGATCCAAAATCAGGTTCTCAGTTGAAAGTAAATTGTAGTTCTTAGTGCAAAATTAGGGACTCAAATGGATAGAATACAGCCAAGTACAACTAAGGGCTATGCAGTCTCTCTCATTGCCGTTTTTAATTTGGTTGATGAAAAATATGACATTAATCAAAAGGGGCTTATTTAGATGTGTGACTTGTCAACAGTGTGACAAATGTCATTTGGTCTGTTTCATTATGCGAGCCCTTTTGACACAGAACAAAAATCATGGCCAATTGATAAGGCAGCGCAGCAATATATGTATAGGCTATATATATACATTTAGAAATCATTGATTCCGCTTCTCGATTCCAATTTAATCAGAACACACCTGTCATGTTGATTAAATTTTTCCGAGCGTAAATTCCTGCAATAACGCGGTGATAAGGCTGTCAGGACTTTCAACAGCATGGCTTGACAGAAACGCTGACTGCTTTCAGACTCTTTTTCTTTTTAACCCAATGCAATCACCCTAGTGTGTGCGTGTGCGTGGTGTCTGCGTGTGTGGGAGTGTCTCTCTCTCTCTCTCTGTGTGTGTGTGTGTGTGTGTGTGTGTGTGTGTGTGAGAGAGAGAGAGAGAGAGAGAGAGAAAGAGAGAGAGAGAGAGGTCTTCATGGCTTATAGCATTCATATGCGTATGCAAGTGTGTTCACATAAAAATGTTGCACTGTCTATTAAAGTGTCGCAATCACTCAAGATACCCCCTGAGATGTCAACTTGACCCGCGTGAGTCCTCTTTTACAAAATGGTTACCAGGAAACCTATTTTCATAGTTAAATAAATAAACGGGTCTCTTTCATTTGTCGGATTATAAATCAGAGACAATAACTTAAGCGTCACAACCCCGTAAAATATTTACACCCTGTAGTTTAATCAATCAGCAAAATGTCGGGCTCATTACGGAAATATGAACAGATTGTCCGATCTTTTAAGGTAATCACGCGTATTGGTTTAGGTTTTTCCCTGGCCCTATTCTGTCACTTAAGCTAATGGGCAAGGTAAGGGAATGAGCGACAGGGTGCAGTAAATTCGCATCTGTCCGACTTTAACCGCTGTTCAAATGCATGAAAAAGGCCAAGTTTTGACTATAAAGTTTATTGAAAAGGCGCGGCCCAGCCGACGAACAGTAGGGGAATGTATTCATGAGAGTCTTTTATTGTTGCTGGAAATCTATGTTACAGGTGCTTACAAAGGCAATGATCACAACAGTGTTGCCACGACTAACTCAATGTCATTACTGCCTGAAACATACGACGATGATATAGGCTTGGAAAAGAAGGCCTGCACTAGAGCTTTTAAAGTTATCCAATAAAAACCTTCAAACCCCGACGATTTTTGCTCTTATCCACCATGGGCCTAGGCCTAAACCATACGTATTTTTTTCGCAGTTTTGAGCCACTAAAGAGAGGTAATCTTGTTTTATGTCATCTGTGCGAGACACACCTATGACATGGGCATACAAAAATTACCATTAGGTTAATTTAATTTTCCACGGAGTGACATGACCATTCACCTTACATTACCATGACCCTAACGTTTTTACAATCTAGGGAAATATTGTACTCGCTATTTAAATTGTGTCTTGTTGGAATCAAATGTTGGGAAACAATGCTGTATTTTAGAAATAAAATGTGCCTGCAGTCTATGTTTTTTTGACCTGTGTCATGTTACATTGGCCATGCACCTCACACCTCGCGTGCATGGCAACCTACAGGGCACAACGGAAATTGCCAGAATGACACAATAACTGATTATGTAATTAATGAATTGCACCTTAACCTGCCTGATAACTGGGAAGCTAGCTGCTATATTTCTCAACCTCAGCACTTAATTATGTCAATTTGTATCCCACATCGCAGTGCTAGATACATGGTACATGCATTTATCTTTGTTTACATTACAGTGCCTCGCACTCTCACTGGACATTTTCATCACCTTTCCCATTTTACTGTGTAATTAATTGACGTTTAATTGTTGTCGACTCTACCTTGAGCCGTGGCATTATTTTTGTCCTGTAGCATACCTTCGATATCATTGAGTCTGTGACCGCATGCTCAATGATCATAAACTAAAATTCCTTGCAGGTCTATGTGATGCTTTGGTGCCCAGGCCCCACAGTCTGATCCATACATGTTCCATAAACGCCCCCTTGTGGCAAAATGAGCAACATTCACGGGTCTAAGTTGAAGAAAAGTCACAAATACAGCAATAACTTCAGGTCGTGAATCGTATTAGAACGCTTGTAATTATTACGCATCGCTATTTTCAAATTTAGCCAACTCCATGGCTCTGGTCTACTCTAAAAGTATTGGGCCTAGTTATCATCTTGGGCAATTTGATTTACAACAATGCTGCGCAAAGTCTTCTCTTGTATGCGCATTTTTCGCGCAGGATGGCTCGTACTAACATCTATACACCACGGGCAGCCAAGCGTGGATGATGCATTTGATTAAGTTCACATGTGTACATTAAACTTTTGTCTTTCCTTTTGAGTTGTGCAGCGTGGAAAAGCCTGCAAGCCTGCTAATCTCCAAGTTTGCTCGTTCCTGCAAATTGATCTTAACAACATGGCTTCAGAGATTGGTAAGTAAAAATTCTCGCATTTGCCAAGTGTGTAGTTTTGAAGCTTGTATGATTTTACCGTTTCCAGGATGCCACAATCAGTGAAGTTGTGAAAGGCTAGTTTACTGCTAATTTTTATTAAGCTAACGTTAGCCGACTAAAAAGTTCACGCAATAACACTAACAATTTGACTATTAGACCATTTATATAGCTATTTCATAAAAACTGTTAAATGTAATATAACTGGATGGATTTCTGATTCGAAGGAGTTTTTATGAACATGGCATCCAAGGGTATATCGGTACTAAGTAGCTTACATTAACACAACCTACTGTTTGTAACCATGGTCATGTATAATTGACATTTATTTAATTTTCTTTGGTTAGCATTATTGAGTGTGTCGGACAAGACTGGACTGTTGGACTTTGCCAAGAGGCTGGTGAATGTGGGCCTGTCTTTGGTCGCATCTGGTGGCACTGCCAAGGCCTTGCGCGATGCTGGTTTGGCTGTGAGGTGGGTGGGAAAACGACCCTAACATGCATCTTAATTAAATCAGGACAAATCGTGTTTGTCTTAATAGTGGTTGCTAAATTGTCTGTCAAAGCCACCACCACTTCAAACTTGAGAACTTTACACTCCTAAACAAATGAGCAATGTGAATTCGACGATGATTTATAACAAACATAGTTGGGTATCGTTGTCATCCTGTCTTCCAGAGATGTGTCGGATCTCACTGGGCACCCGGAGATGCTGGGAGGGAGAGTGAAGACTCTGCATCCCGCGGTTCACGGCGGGATCCTGTCCAGACGCAGCCCGTCGGACACGGCTGACATGGACAAGCTAGGCTACAGCCTGGTCAGGTAAATGTGAGAGGGACGTTGCGCAAAATAAATCAATGTTTTAAAACTACTTATTTTTTTATATATTTGTCAGAACATGTCTTATGGAGTGAGATTATAGCAGCGAGATAGTGATGTTGGTATTACACTACATAGCGTGTAAATAACATTGAGTTGCATGTGTGTAAAATGTGCTATAGGATAACATTTTATTTGAAAAAAGAGGGGCATGCTGTTAGATCTCAGCCACAAATATCACATGAACTGGTTTTGAGACTCTGTTACAAGACTTGATTATTAGTGTAGTGGTGAAGAAGCATGTGAATCCAATCTGATAATCATGTAATTGAATCTCTGCTGTCTCTTCAGGCACACACATCTTGTGACTTAAGCTATTTGTAGGACATTTTGAGGATAATTGATTGGTCTATAGCAAAAACTCCTCTGGAAATTATTGGCTGTGAAGGGTGGATATGTGGGAAATGATTGGTTGTGAGAGCTGAGTGTGGGATGCATGCGTCTCATGCAAAGAGCAGTGAATGACTTGTCGCCACCTTGTCAAATGTTGCGGCCACTCATCAGGCCTCTCAACCAGGCCCTAAAATACTAAGCTATTCCTCCCTCTACCAAAATTTCAGATTTTCTCTCTGCACCTTATATATTCTTGCTTTGCCTTGACTAAAGAAAGGTCTTAGGAAAAATAATAAAAATAAATAAGTTTGACCCAATTATGTGAAACCTCCAATACTCTACATTAGATGTAACTACTTGCACAGGATTCGTGAAGTGGCCCAAAAGTGCAGTTGTGTACAAATTGAATTAAGCCTTACTCAATCTGTACCCATTCCTCTCTCCTGTCCAGGGTAGTGGTGTGTAACTTGTATCCCTTTGTGAAGACCATCTCCAGCCCAGATGTGACTGTTGAAGATGCTGTCGAACAGATTGACATAGGTGAGTGATGTCATTCTATTTAATAAGCAGAAGTTAAGTCAAAATGGTTGTTAAGGCTATCATACACTGTATATATTCATATATCTGTATATATTATTGAAATTGAAAACAACTATACAAAGGCCTTAACTGTAAGTAACTTGCGGTGTTTAGGTGGGGTAACTCTGCTCCGCGCAGCAGCAAAGAACCACATGCGGGTCACCATCGTCTGTGACCCCGCTGACTACCCTCTGGTCGCCACGGAGATGGAAGGCTCTGAGGGCAAGGACACTACCTTGGACACACGCAGGACCCTGGCCCTCAAGGTAACCACGGAAACGAGATGCCAATGACAAACCCAGTTTGGCGTTCAGTTAAATTAACGCTGTAGTCATGTGGTTAGTCCCCTTTGCTACTTCACAAATAGTTTTTCTCAAGGTTGAACTTGCCATGTCCACCATTTTAACATTTCAAATTCTCTCTTTTCTATAATATGATTCTAACGTGCACACATGAACGTAATTAGTATGCAGTGACTGACTTGGAAATGATAGGGTCAGTTTTGGAGACGGCACAGGATGAGAGGCCAGGATGATTATGTGACAGCATGAGGACTCAGTACTTGGATAAAGTGATTGATTATATGCCTCCTGTTGCAGTTTAGTTGCACTCGCATGTGTCAAGGCTTTGAGCTGACCCACGTAACACAGAATTATGAGGGTGTTTTCTCAACATACTATGTATTGTCCTACTAGTACTACTACTTCTGAATTCCTTCACCCCCCCTTCCTAGCTTCTTGTCCAGACTTGTCCTTTTCTGATCTGAACTGTTAACCACAGTCATTTATGAGGGGAAATTGCCATGCAAGTATTTGAACAGCAAATGGCGTAAAGACATAATGATTGTAGGAAGAAGGTTTCAATGCCCCTGTTCTGGTGTGACCTCGTGATTGTGGACCAGGGGTCATGTGATCATGCCCTTTCCAAGATAGTTGCCATTGTTTGACTTCAAATCAGATTCTGGTGAGTCACTGGTCAGTTTATTTGTTTTGTTTGTTTTAGTCTAGACAGCCGTTACTGTTGGAATTTGCGTCACTTCATTGTTACCTTAGTTAGTGGTCTAACCTTCGTTTAGTTTGTTTGCTTTAGGGTGAGAGGGTTGTTCGGGAGCAAAGTTCATCAAAGACCTTAACTCTAGAATGGGAGGGTTTAGGCTACCTCTGACCCCTAAGGTCAACTGACAGCTTTAAACTGGGTTAAGTGAGTACAAGAACCCTCTTGAGAACTGAAGGCCTTGCACTGTATCTACTTTGTATCAAATTAAAATATCAGTGGATGGGAAAACCATAGAAAAGTACCCACATTATTAGAAGGAAACCTTTGAAGTAGTGTCTGTCCCAACAAGCTGAATGATTCAAAATAGTATCCATCTATCCAGTGAATCACTTTGCTTCAAATCCCTACTGGCCTTTAGGTGACTCGGCCTTGACTTGTGTAGGAGGAACCGCTCATCGCTAAGAATCTGACAAGCTGAACAATCTAAATAGATGCTCCAAAAAAAAAAGGTTTCTGTTGCCCTTGATCAAGCCAGCCTACGGACTCAGAAGTTGTTCCTTTCCTATGTACAAAAATGTGTAAAAATACAGTTAATATACATTTAATCCTGTGTGTGTGTGTGTGTGTGTGTGTGTGTGTGTGTTCTCTGTATCTCGCAGGCCTTCACACACACTGCTCAGTACGATGACGCCATCTCCGACTACTTCCGGGGTCAGTACAGCCGCGGGGTTTCCCAGCTGCCCCTGCGCTATGGCATGAACCCCCACCAGGCTCCTGCCCAGCTCTACACCCTGAGGCCCTCGCTGCCCCTCACAGGTACCCCCCCTTACTCAGCACCCTCTACACCCTGAGGCCCTCGCTGGCCCTCACAGGTACCCCCTTTCTCAACACCCTCACACCTGACCCAAACAGGTCCTCAAAGGTACCCCCTACCTCCACACCGTCACCCACCTGACCCAAATCCACCCTCGCTCCACCTCACAGGTAGTGGTCGATATCAAGCAACAAGGCATGTTGCTTTGTTCATTATTATGTTGTTACTTTTGCTGATCACAATAGGAAGCCTATCCCGGCTCTGAATTTGCCATAAGAATTTCCAGTCATTTGGTATCAGTGAACAGTAGTGTGCCTCTGACATTCACTCTACCAGCCTTTTGAATGGATGCCACACAATCCAAGCTGCATAGTAGTTCTACTGCTCAGCATTCTCCTTTCTGTCCGGTTGACCTGATTCCTTTGGCCTTCTCTCCGTAGTGGTGAACGGCTCTCCTGGGTTCATTAACCTGTGTGACGCACTGAACGCATGGCAGCTGGTCAAGGAGCTGAAGACTGCACTGGGCATGCCTGCCGCAACCTCCTTTAAACATGTCAGCCCTGCAGGTGAGACAGGCAACACACACACACACACACACACACACACCTTAGACCTCTCTTCAAGTTTCTTTCCCCACTCTTTTGTGTTCTGCAAAGAAAGTCTTTACAAAGACCTCAGAAATGTTGTGCGAGAAGGTTGGGAAAAATTGGAATAAGACTGGTTGTGAATACAGACCAAGTGTGAAAGGAGTCATCAATAAGCTGTGAAGGGTCCTGGTAGGTTCCATCTGATCCGTCTGACCTTTATTCTGCTCATCTTCCTCCTCTAGGAGCGGCAGTGGGCGTTCCTCTGAGCGAGGAGGAGGCCAAGGTCTGCATGGTGAACGACATGTTGAAGGACCTCACACCGCTGGCCACCGCCTACGCCAGGGCCAGAGGTTAGGCTGCCTCGCTGCACTCACACCATACATGCATAATGACTTATTTCTTCTCGATCAGTAAATATATTGTTGTTATTTAATTGTTTTCTCCTCTACCGGTTCAGGCTCAGACAGGATGTCGTCTTTTGGAGATTTCATTGCCCTCTCAGACATATGTGACGTTCCCACTGCCAAGATCATATCCAGAGAAGTGAGATTTTTACGTTTTTACAGTACAGTAACTTTATTTTTGTCTTTGTTATAGTTACAGCAACCTTCTAATGATCAAATGTAAGTGACCTTTGCACTATGTGGTCTTTGCTTTGTGTCTCTAGGTGTCTGATGGTATCATCGCCCCTGGTTACGACAAGGAAGCTCTCAGGATCCTTTCCAAGAAGAAGAATGGCAACTACTGTGTTCTTCAGGTAAACTCTATAGAAGCAACACACACACACACACACACACACACACACTGACTACTCTCACAATAATACAGAGTAAAAAAAAAAAATAGAATCTTAGCTTCAACAAAAAAATTATTTGGTCACTGTATTTGAATATGGCTTGCTATGAACAATCACAACATTTGTACAAGTGTCCGTAAACCATGCTGTATAGCCTGACTACAGCACCTTGTAGAACATGCGTATAGTGACCCCCCCCCACCCCCCACCCCACCCCGTCAGATGGACCCGTCCTATGAACCAGATGAGCCGGAGGTGCGTGTGCTGTTTGGGCTCCACCTCAAACAGAAGAGGAACACTGCGCTCATCAACAAGGAACTCTTCGCCAATGTCGTTTCCAAGGGAACGGTGAGAGCGAGCAGAGTGTCATAAGGTGGTAGCCCGTTATGGTACAAAATGGTGCAGGAAGTGAATTTTCTTCTATCTTTCCATGTTTGATTCAAGGAGAGAGTAAAGAGAACACTAACTTACTTAGAATTTTTTTTTTTCGCTTGCTAGGCAAATGGATAACTATTCTGCTCATGTGAATAGGCAGTGAGGACAGTTTACTGTTGCTGTTGTGACTGTCATCATTTACTATGGTAGCAACACACTTGTTCTGAGCTAACTGTTTTCCTCCCTGTGTCTTTCCATCAGCTGTCTGAGAAGGCTGTGCGGGACCTCATAGTGGCCAGCATAGCTGTGAAGTACACCCAGTCCAACTCTGTCTGCTACGCCAAGGACGGACAGGTAGAGGAGAGAGACAGGATAAAAAGAGAACATTAATAAAAATAAACACGGTTTTTGTTTTGCTGTTTTATTAATTATCAATGTATATATTCTGCCTTTTAAACAGGGCACTGCTGGAATAGAGACTTGGTCTCAGTCAGTTACCCTTGTATAAATACATGAACTAATAACCTCCCTCTCTCTGTCTCTCAGGTGATAGGCATCGGTGCGGGCCAGCAGTCCCGTATCCACTGCACACGTCTGGCAGGGGACAAAGCCAACAACTGGTGGCTGAGACACCACCCCCGTGTCCTGGGCATGGCCTTCCGCAGCGGGGTCAAGAGGGCCGAGATGGCCAACGCCATCGACCAGTACGTCAGTGGCACCATCGGAGAGGCAAGTGGTATAGACACTCACTCACTCACTCAAACGGGAACTACAGCCTTGGTGTGCCTCGTCCCTGTCAGTCCTTTCCCTACCCACTTGACGACAAAATGGAGGCGCGGTTATGATTAGTGGTCTTCCATATCTGTTCGTTTATGATCTTGACATCACATCCTATTGTTTTTTATTTGAACTGGAGTGTATCTGTTTGAGACATTGACCATTCTCTTAGTTTTGTATGTAGTGGGAGCGGCCCTGACAAAATATGCAATCTATACCTATTCCTATTTCTTACTATTTTCCTCTGACAAAGTTTTTAAGGTCAGAAGGGGAGGATGTGGGTATTTAGACAGTCTGCATTTCTCTCTGTATCTGAGGGCCCAGATCTGCTGCTGGGTGAGGATTGAGTATTTAGACAGTCTGTGTGTGTGTGTGTGTGTGTGTGTGTGTGTGTGTGTGTCTGTCTGTCTCAGGGCACATACATTGCCCTGTAGGAGATGGATATCTTTAGACTTTCTAAATGTCTACATGTTTCGCTGTGTGTCTCAGGGTCCAGATCTGGCGTTGTGGAAGGCCATGTTTGAGGAGGTTCCAGAGCTGCTGTCAGAGACGGAGAAGAACAACTGGCTGAGCTCTCTGCAGGCCGTGGCTCTCAGCTCCGATGCCTTCTTCCCCTTCAGGGACAATGTGGACCGTGCCAAGCTGGTAGGACGTGCGGCACACACACACACACACACAGGCCGCAATAAACAGTTAATAAAATTACCCACAGACACAGACTGCCTGCTCACACTAGTTTTTGAAGTTTCGCTTTTGTTGAACTTAACGGAGGTGTTTGTATTATTAAGCAAACTGACTTGCCTTGTCTTAATAGTTCTCTCTCTTCCTCCTGTCTGTTGACAGAGTGGTGTGGAGTACATAGCGGCCCCCGCGGGCTCAGCTGCTGACGAGATCGTCATCAATGCCTGTAACGAGCAGGGCATCACCTTGGTGCACACCAACCTGCGCCTGTTCCACCACTGAACACCAGGGGGCGACCTCCTCCAGCTTAACACTACTGAATGTACTGATCTGCTGTTACTAAAACATTCCTAAAACCTTTAGACGTTCCCTGTTACATTTCAAGTCCAACACTTTTCTTTTCATCATGTGAAGCACGAGGGAGTGATTTAGATGACCATGAATGGAGAAGTATAATGGCTTGCCAGCACACGTACATTCCTGTCTCTTGTTCTGTTATGAGACATTGTTACTGTTTTTTCAAGGTGAACTTTCACCGTGAGATGAGAAAAATAAACTGTTTCAGAGAACTTGGAAATGTCTGCTTCATATTTGTAATACTTTTGTATGAGTTATTCAAAATGACTTGGGGTGGTGTCAAGTAAAAATTGGATATATTTAGAAGTGAATGTGCATTTGAGAAACTTGCTGTTTTCATCTCACTTGCAAATAAAATCAAGCTCATTCTGGTTCTTCAACTTTATTTTCAATCAACTGGGAGCAACAACTTTGGCACCAATGAAAGCATAAAAAAAAATAAATGGCAAACAAACTCATTCAAATTCCAACACACTAGACATGAGATTTAAAGGGATAAATACAAAAAAACCTCCCTTTAAAACCAGTCTGAAACATTACACAAAATCAGGTAGTGTCACTCTTGGACACACAGTGCTACCCCTAACAATAAGAATGGGGGATACAGTAAAGTTAAAAAAAAAAAATTATACAATTCAAGGTCACATTACCTATTTTTCTAATGTGTACATTACACTGGTTTATTTTCATACAGCACTTAATTTCTGACTTTTGGTTCTTAACTGCTGTTAGAATTGTTCAAAGGGAGCTTTGAAAATTATCCCTTGAAATGTTGACTCACAACCACATACATACACTCTAACATTTTCTCTCTTTCGTACACTCACACAAGAATACTTGATTGTCATTGGAAGGCACATGAAAATCAGGAATGTTTTATGCTCAAGTGTTTTAAGCTTTAAGCCAAAACATTACAAAGACACTGTTCAAATACTATCTCACAGAAAATAAGATAAGAAAAAAAAAACACAATAATGGTTAGACATTCCATGAAAAACAACAGCGCTATGGTTACGCTTTCAGGGAAGCGTATATATCTTGGTGGCTGATAGCGTTAAGCTTGTCAGAAAGGCACAAGAAGGTTAGTTTATCATTCATTCTGTCTTTGGAAGGCTTGTTGATTTGTTAATGTAAGAGCCAATGGGAAGAGGGAGGCGGTCCTTTACTCCCGAGGATTCTGGGGAATGTGTGCGTCTGCCAACAGTTCTGGTCGAAGGCACTCGATGGGGCACTGAATGTTCTGGAAAAAAAGATAAATCAAAATGAAGGGAGATTATGAAAGATTCCAAATAAAGAGCAGGATCACAAATAAAAGATTCAGCGTTAAAGTGAAGTATATCGCAATACTTTTCAAAAAGTGTTGATTTGACCTTAAAACACAACACATGGTGAAAATCCATATAACTGTTATTCCCTTATTCTACATTTTACAATATACTCCAAATCGCAAATATACAAGGCATTCATCTGAGGCCTGGATAAGAGAATTTCCTCCTTTGTGGACTCACCAATTTGGCCAGTGCGTTTTCTCTGTATCTGACAGGCTGCAGCAGACTGGAGTCAACCTCAGCACCAGGCCTACGACAGTTCTCACAACGCCAGCCCTAAGGAAACACACACACACACACACAAACACATATTAGCAACCGTTTTCTACACACAGGAATATGTGAGTTCTAGACAGATAGAATTGGTTCAGATAACTCTACAGGCAAAACGTTGGTGTTTGAATTGACCATTATTTTCTAATTCTACTTTTTTAGGGTGTACTATCTGTCTCACCTGTTGTCCTCCATAGCAGACACAGGTGCAGATGGCTCCCAGGTACTCTTTTTGCCACTGGTTGCCCACCTGGTACGTCTTGCCGTCGTCATAGCACACTGAGTCATCTGCATCAACACACACACACACACACACAGATTAAACCTGATTGCAAATAAACAAATTTGAATTTACAGACCAATGTCTTTAAGACGAGACAAGCTCTTTTTATTCTTCCTCTCTTCCGAATCTCTTTCTCCCTCCTTCCCTCTCTTATTCCGTTTTCCTGTCTCTCTCACACACACACACACACACACACACACACACACACACACACTGCAGCAGAGACTTACGTGGTTCACATTTAAACTCTCCTTTGCCGTTGCCCAGGCAGGTGCAGCTCATCATGTGACCGTTGTCCGCCTGCCTCTCCCATTTCTCTCCGATGCGGTAGTTGTTTCCGTTGTCATGGCACCACTCTGGAGACGGACAGGCCAAGAGAGGAAGACATATTCAAAATTAAAAGCATTGTTATCAATATTCATCCTTATGAATAGGTCTCTATCTTTAACGAATAGATGCCTTCAAACATAATAAAGGTATGTAAAGCATTGTGGACTACATACGGCTTTGGGAGGCTGGCCTTTGTATGTTTTCTGTGTGTATCTCCGGATAGATTTCCATAAAATAGAAAGAACATGTAATAGCTTACTGGAGGAGTCACATCTGAAATGTCCGCTGCCCAGTCCCAGGCACCGACACCACAGCTTGAAGCCCGTCTCCGACATGCGTTCCCACTCCGTACCGACGTCGTGATAGGTGGCAGTGAATGCGTCGTAGCAGGAGTCCCGGTTAGCTCCGTCACCTTCTGGGAGTACTACACACACACACACAAAACAGAGAATAATATCCCAGGTATTTAACTTATGAATGTTCAGTGTGAATAGTTTACGATTCATTAATTTAAAGAAATATTTGACTTTGATGAGAAATGTAGTAAAAGATGTTACATTCTCAACAACATCCTAGTTTTATTTTGTCCTACCTGTGTTTCCGGCGGTGATAACTTCCTCCAGGATCTTGTGTTTGAGCGCCCCCTTCAGGGCCTCCACGATAACGTTGTAGGATGCTCCCGAGGTCAGGCCGATAAGGGTAGCACTGGTGGATGTCCCTGGGAGTTTCATCTGGTGGGGTAGGCAGTGGCAGGAGACTTAGACACAGATTGTGTGTAAGTGTAGTAGAGTTGGTTCGTATTTGTGTGTGGATACTGAACTTGTATGTGAGAGAGACAGAGAGAGAAAGAGAGAGAGAGAGAGAGAGAGACAGAGAGTGAGGGAGTGATAGAGAGAGAGAGAGAAATACAGAGAGAGAGAGAGAGAGAGAGAGAGAGAGAGAGAGAGAGACAGAGAGAGAGAGAGAGAGGAGGACAGAGAGACACAGAGGGTAACACACACAGAGAGAGAGGCTGAGACCCACCTGGAACATCTTCTCGTGGGCGTGCGTCAGTGGATCACAGGACACCAGGTAGGAGCTGCTCTGCTGGAACGGTTGCCAGGCGATGGTGGTCTGTGTCTGGGCCTCCTGCGGGAGGGCCGTCTCGTTCTCTGGAACAGCAAACGGAGACCCACCGGGTACTCTCACCATCATCACCGGCACCCTGCGACCCTCCTCGTCCGGGAGGGGCACAAAGACCAGCGACTGCTGCCCCGGCCCCCCGTACGGCCTCTGTGGGGCCACGGGCCGGTTACCGCGGTTACCGTCCCCGTTGTACTCCGTGTACTCGACGTTCTGTCCCCGCCCGTTCAGGCCGTCCTGTCCGTTGTTGCCGACAATGTGGACGCTGTTTTCCTCGTCCGTCTCCGGGACGTCCAGATTGCCGGAACCGCCAGGACGGTTTGGAAGCGGCAGCGTAAGCAAAGGGTCCGGTTCTAATGGGGGAAATGGGGGGGTTAGGGAAGCTAGCAGGTTAGAGGTGGCGGGAAGGGAACAGGGAGATGCAGTAGCACTGCTTAGCCAGCGGGGGCAGATACTGGCTGTTTGTTATGTAGCAGATTATGTAGCAGATGTTGTTAAGATACTGCCACAACAATGTACTGCATTGTCTCTGTTTGCTAACATGCTAGGCCTAGCATAACGTTTTAAATGATTTTGAATGACATTTCTAAAATGTATTCAAAACGAAAGCGATATTACTATTGTATTGGGCACATAGCATTCTTTGGTACCTGACACTTCTAAAAGGCTTTCTTTCTGTAAAGTGGGGCTGCTCAGATACCAGGTGTTAGCTGGGCTTCAAAACCTTTTTTATGAGCTTTTACCACTCAGACACATAAAGACGGTTTTGCCGTATACACTTACCATATCAACTAAAACATTCAGGACATATCCTCTTATTGTGTGAGTGTGTATGCATGTGTGTGTGTGTGTGTGTGTGTGTGTGTGTATTGTGTGCGTGTGTGTGTGTGTGTGTGTGCTTGCGTGAGTTTGTGTGAGTGTACGTGTGTGCGTGTGTGTGTGTTTACGTAGGTTGTGTGTTTGTATGTATGTGTGTGTGTGTGTGTGTGTGTGTGTGTGTGTGTGTGTGTGTGTGTGTGTCTTTTACTCACGGGTTCTAGCTTTGCCCACCAGCGGTGTGCTTCTCTGAACGTTCTGCAGAGCGATGATCTTGATGATGTAATCAGTGCTTGGTTTAAGACCTAAACGAGACACATTTTTTAAATAAACTAAAAATAAAATTTCAATAATTAAACTGAAAGGTACATCTGACCTTACAACAACATCTGTCTTATTGACAACCTAATTTTCTGAGGGAATAGGGTTTGTATCGACATCATATAATATGGACATCTTTCCAAGCCATGAGGATGATAAAGCAGTGGGTTTGACTCAAACCTTCTTTTAATAATCAATAACGTCTTAATTGACTGAAAGCGAGACAAAAAGAATAAGAAAGATAAGCAGACTAGATGGAAGAAGGAGCTGGGATCTTACCAGTCACCACAGCATAGTTCTGTCCTGCGTGTGGGCGCGGGGTGAGCTCGCGAGGGGACACCGGTCTTCCTGCTTCCTCGTAGGTGATGTAATATCCTGTGATGCGCGTTGCCGGGGGCTCCCAGGTGAAGGCGATGGAGGTCGGGGTCAGGGAGGTGAACTGGATGTTGGTAGGCGCCTGGACTGCGGGTTTAGCTGTGACACAATAGCAAACAACGCGCTCCGTCATCATAGATAGGAAGGGATCACACATGAAATCATCGTTGTTGTTGTTATTTTTGTTGTGATGCAGGGGTCCTCCTGTAAACAAGACCTTGGCTGACCTCCTTGTTATTAAAAAGTTGTAAGGAACCTATAGGATATCTGATCAATAACTTTGTTTATATTTTAGCAGTTTGAATTGTACAGCTGTCAAACAAATGTAGTAGGTTAGGATGATATATAAAGATATACACTATATATATATATATATATATATATATATATATACATACACACACACAAGTTGGAAAACTAGACATTAAATCATTGGTAAAATGCTGTCTTCTGAATATACTCTACTCCACTATGTGCACACAGCGTGCGTGCGTGTGTATGTGTGTGTTTGTGCGTGTTCCTACCTGTCGTAGTAGTGAAGGAGAAGGGAGCACTGCGAGAGTTGCCATTCAGTGTGTACAGGCTGACAGTGTACATGGTGCCTGGCTCCAGCCCTGAGATAGTAACAAAACACATGCATACTCAATCAGGACAGGTTGATAAAGTCACATACAGGCATGTCAGAGTGGCTTGTGGGTAATGGAGTTTTAGTAATTTTAACGCTCAAGTGCGGGGCCATACCAGAAATGCAGGTGTGTGTATCTGTACCTGTGAGAGTGTACGTGTGTGCATATATACCTGTGAGGGTTAGGTGTATGTGTGTGTGTGTGTGTGTGTACCTGTGAGGGTGTAGGTGTGTGTGTGTGTATTTGTATCTGTGAGGGTGTAGGTGTGTGCGTATATACCTGTGAGGGTTAGGTGTATGTGTGTGTGTACCTGTGAGAGTGTAGGTGTGTGTGTGTGTGTATCTGTATCTGTGAGGGTGAAGGTGTGTGCGTATATACCTGTGAGGGTTAAGTGTATGTGCGTGTGTGTGTGTGTGAGTGTGTGTGTATCTGTACCTGTGAGGGTGAAGGTGTGTGTGTGTGTACCTGTGAGGGTGAAGGTGTATGTGTGTGTGTACCTGTGAGGGTGTAGGTGTGTGTGTGTGTGTGTGTGTGTGTACCTGTGAGGGTGTGTGTGTGTGTGTGTGTGTGTGTGTGTACCTGTGAGGGTGTAGGTGCGCTGCTCTCCAGGAATGGTTCTCTGCACGGTGGGCCGTACACTCTTATCGGGCGTGGCCTCAACCAGGAAGCCGCTGATGGTCTCCGTCTTGGTGCGCCAGGTCAGAGTGATGGAGGAGTCCTTCACGTCAGAGATACGCACGCGCCTGGGAGGGCTGATGTCTGCCGAGGGAGAGGTGGAGAGACGGAAGGAAGGAAGGAGGGAGAAAGAGAGAGAGAGGGAATGCACGATAAGAAAATAAATTGATCGAGGGTGTGAAGAAGAGGAGATTCAAACACACACACTGGCGCTCGTTGCTATCAGGGTTGTGTGTGTGTGTGTGTGTGTGTGTGTGTGTGTGTGTTTAGCTGGCGCTTACTCTCTAGAGTGATGACCTCTCCTTCCAAAGGTCGGCTAGTGACAGAGTTCTTCAGAGCGTAGACATGAACAACATACGTTGTGGCAACCTAAACAATAATAAAAAAAACATTCAGTTATGAATACTGTAAAAACCCTCATACTTTGAGACTCCTCCTATAGTCGTGGATTTGTATTTATCTCTCTCTACATATATATATATATATATACATATATATATATTATCCAAGGTATGCCAAACCTGTTTGTTTTATGTCAAAGTATTATTCGTTTGAAATGTGTGTAATTTTACTGTAAAATATATAAAAAAAAGTTTACATAGAGTTACATTGAGCCTTATTTGTGAAGACATTGCTTCACAGTAAAAGTTCCATGGCTGGTAACTGTCTCTCAGCTGAATGGTTTACCATGAGTCCTGTCACAGTGACGCTGGTGGTGTCTGGAGCCACGTTCATCTCCTTGATGGGGCCTTTGTTGGTCTTAGGGTTGACCACAACGCGGTAACCAGTCAGACGGGTGCTGGATGGTCGCCATGACACCACGAAGGAGGATGGGCCAACATTGGAGACGTCCAGGTTGGTGGGGGCAGGGATGGCTGGAGGAGGGTAGGTGAAAATGAACGCTTTAACGATAGAGCAGTGGAGTTAGCTCTAAGCTACGTCAAGATGAAAAGGGGTGTTTTTGAATGTGTGTGTGTGTGCTCCCTGTTTTCATGGTTGAGTGAGCGAGTGATTGAGTCACAGTCTCTCTCTCTCTCTCTCTCTCTCTCTCTCTCTCTCTCTCTCTCCGACCCTCTCTCGGTTTGATCATGTCTTTGTAAAAACCTCCATGTCTTTCTCTCAGGGTAACCCCCCCCCCCCCCGACCACCTCCCCGTCTTAAATACCTGTTGCCTGAGTTCCCACCAGGGGTGGGCTGGGCGTTCGTCCGTGCAGAGCGATGACTTTAACGGTGTACTCTGTTCCCGGGCGGAGGCCCCGGATCAACACGGTCTCCTGGTCTCCCCGCGGTGCCGGCCTCAGCTCCCTCTCGCCCTCTTCTGGGCTGGAGTACAGCACGCGGTAGGAGGTGACGGTGCCGTCGGGGCTGTCCCAGGAGATCCTCAGCGAGGTGGAGTCCACCTCAGAGAACGACAGGTCCTTGGGTCGGTCCATGGCTGTGGAAAGCACACAGAAAAGATAAGGAGAGTGAGGTGAACAGGATGACACTTTTTTCACGCTTGTGTGTTTGTGAGCGCACACCTTTGCAAATAACAGACAGGAGTAATGCAAAGTATAAAATAAGTCAACATTAACAACATATTTGGACTGTATGAAGGCCATAATACACCCTGTCACTCCAGAGCACTTCCACACACATAGACACACACACACACACACACACACACACACACCAGAACACCTCCACACACTCTCTCTTTCACACACACACACACACACACACACACACACACACACACAGACCAGAACACCAACACACACACACACACACACACACACACACACACACACACACACACACACACAAACTCTCTCACACACACACACACAC